>OY292530.1:4588895-4708181 GCA_958496365.1 Subacronicta megacephala | reverse complement strand
GATCCGAATACAACCAGATACCCGGTATTTTATCAAATAGTATAGTAAATAACGCAGGATGCATACCTACTTATTTTGCCAAAATTGACACCCGCCATGCACTGGCGTGATTACGCCATTACGGGTTCAAAAGTCAATGCTGAGCTGCTTTTGCTTTCATGGTGAAAAGTGTTAATAAGTTCAAAACTAACTAAAAAATCATTTCATTATCTGCAAATCATTTTTGGTCTTATTTTATTCAAGACCTCATGACGTCATGCATAGAGGTACCCTCTTTTTTAATCTATATAATATCATTAGATACATACAAGAATATTGTATTACGCAGGATAAGTACCTACTACTTCAGATAATTACATGTACGACTACTGATAGAAACAGGCACTTACTTAATTGGATCAGCTTGATTTACTGTCGATCGAGAAACTGTTGTATTGGTCTAGAAGCAATGCTAATTAAAATCGATTGTTAGTTATTCAATGCATTGCACCTAATTATCCGTTATTGACTTTTTTATTTCTTCTGTTTTTTTTACAAGCGTAAGCGGGCTTTACTTGGTTCAACGTTCAACTCAAGAAATGGTTTAACCAACCTACTGTTTCGACTCTTTGTCTCTTCGGTTATCAGATTATTTTCAAACACAGTTTTAGGTACAACTAACTTATTTTTTAAGCGGCGGGTAGACTAATGTATAGGGACGGAATTAGGATCATGTGGCAGCCGGTTCGAAACCCACCCATTGCACTACCGACGTGAACTCATAACACAAGCATTTAGCTTAGCAGGAGGGGTTAACGAATACTAGTAATGAGCGTCCCACATTGCTAGGTTTAAAAAAAATTCCAGCTCTTCTCCCGAAATGATACCTAATTGCATTATACCGTAGTCCCACCAGAATACGTCTCTGGTTAAATGCACCCATGGACCCAATACAGTAGTAGGACCACAAGAATCCCACGATGACCACGATGATTGAATTCGAATCATTTACGCGCACTCGTAAAAACTTTAAAACATCTGTATCGCCGGTTACGTAGGACCGTAGGACCAGAGAGGAGATAAGCTGCTGTTGACGAGCTTTTATAATGAATCACAAAAGCGGTCTTTTATTACTGCACTTATTTTTCGAATTAGACATGTTAACATACAGATTAGGAGGACACATCGATTTTGCCGAATTGACAACTTAAGTAGGCCGATATACTCGTAGATCCCTTAGTATGAGAGGAGTTCGTGGCTAAGTTAGAATTACACTGATCAACAGATGTGCAAGGTTAAGCTACGCCTACCGCGGTCAGTCCGTGGATGGATTCTTAATTGTTCGGTCCGGGATGTCAATCAATAACAATGTTATTGATTGACATTGATACATTTCCAAGGCCCAAAACCCTGACAGCCTATCTCTCGGATATCGGTATTGCCCAATCTAAAACTGATATTTAGCCTATCTGTTTAGACTGGCAGCCAACCCCATTCTTGAAAAACGGCTAGGAGGAATAATATAAGGTCTCGTATTCTAAAAAATATTTGACCGTTTTCCTCAGATATCTACAGGGTAAGTTCTAATGAGAAAACTACATAACACGAGTAAAAAAATACGCCCAGATAAAATCTAATAATTCATTAGCCTACCTGCATGCACTTGGTAAACACCAAAAATTATCAATATATTATTATCCGATCATTTAGTGCAGCAATTTGTTGACTCAAGAGTTGAGAATCTATGCCACAAAAGTATTTATAATTGCAAGGGCATCCTTTAGGTACTTACCTACATTATAACCGCTCGTACATCCAAACTTTTATTCAGATCATCTGAACCCAGGAAAATCATGAGCTTCTTTCTCGTGATTTGTCCTGTTCAATTAATAAATTGAACTCCTTGAACTGTTCATATAAGCATAAATTATTAACTCTCAACAAAAAAGGAACACCGCCTTCAAACGTTTCGGAAATGTTGGTTGGACCTTTTGTTTCCGTCACCGACTTCTGTAATTACATTTATTGTTTGTTGAGGGCGGATTTACGTTTTTTGTTAGAAGTTAATTTATTTACACTATTTACATATTTTACATTCCAAAAAAACAGAAGTAGGTAGTACCTAGTAAAGTAGTTCCAAGTAAGTACGACTTTTGTTGAATGATGTCATCATTTTTCAAAACGCAACCATCAACCTGTTATTATTTGTAATTGAGTTATCAGCTTCACCAAATTTACAGCTCTAGTGTGGACTTTCAAACAAAAAAAATAATTTCAAAATCGGTTCGCAATATATTTAAAAAAAAAGATCACTAGCAATGTTAACCCCTCGTACTAAGCTAAATGCTTGTATTACGAGTGGGTTCACGCCGATAGTGCAAATGAGTTGATCTCGAACCGGGAACCACATGATCGCAAGTCCGACGCCTTAGCCATTGGGCTACCTCAACCGCTTCAAATTGACGGAGAGAAATCGGTACACATACCTAGAGACGGAACCAACTAATTTTTTGAACTCGGTTAAAACGTCGTTCACAGAACATGCCTTCTTAGTTTCTCTAGAGAGGGCTATTCCCGCCATTAGGGGCCTCAGAGGCAACTGCACCGGTCTAGTCCATAAAGACTGGGTACATCCTGATTCCCCTGTTTGTCTATACGAGCGACTCGCGAGGGCCTTTGAGCGTATTGTAGTATATAAAGTAGGGGCTCTCTATGTTCCATCTAGCGGCCAGAGATAATTTTATTTATTTTTATTAAGGCACTTCAACGACTTATTCACTAAACACACAGTAAAATTACGAAAATAAGACAGTTTGACGGTGAATTCGTCACTTAAAGAAGTGCACAGCACTGGCATAAGAATTGTAACAAAGCTATAATTTGTCATAAAATTTTACAAACACTACTATTACTTTGCGCCCTGACAAATACCTTTATCAAAGAGCAAAGCAACAATTAAGGAATCAAAGAAAATAATGGTTGCAAGTAGTAGCCACGTCCCGAGAGGGAATAGGAAGACAGCAGTTTTTTCAGACACCATGCTAATAAAGGCACATTGGCACAAGAAGGGAAGAATAACTTAATCCCCCACTATTGTGTTTTTGAAGGTTTCTTCCTCGCAACAGAAAGGTATACCTACATAACAAAATATTACTTATGTTGATTGGAATGTGTCATCTATGACAGACAGTCCGAGTCCATCGTCTAAACAGCGCCTGGATGTAAGCAACAATCATATTATTATTCTGAATGTATTGCGTGCTGGGTCCTACGCGGCGGTTCTTAATGTAATCTAATGTCATTTCGGTACATAGTATGGCCTATCCCTTCCCTTCTTATATAGATTCCCTTCTAAAGAATTCTTTACCAGATTTTTATACTACATCTACAAATTCTAGTTTCGATTGCCATTGACTCTTTATTAAAGCGTGCGTACCTCGGTGCTTTTAAAATGCCTTGGAGGCAATTTATACACCTGAAATCTTCACATTTATAGGGACTTGGATATTCAACGAGCACCAAGCTGTGATAATTGTGATCTTTTACGAACCGTGAGTACGGCGACTGTTTTACAAAAGCTGCTAGTTATTAGGGTTACTTCTCAAACTACCGAGGATTATTTTATGTGGAACGGTACGGAACGTAATTGAATTCCCATGGGCCAAAACTAAACTAAGGACTTTAAATGTCTTCTTAACTGACTTCTCAAAAGAAAGGAGGTTGACTGTATACGATATGAACGATTTCTTCGTCAATTGCGAATTTAAGCGGAACTAGACCAATGGCTTGCATGGCGTCCGACTTGCAATCAAGTGATTGCCGGTTCGAATCTGACCCATTGCACTACCGATGTGAACCGAGCCGTAACACAAGCATTTAGCTTAGTACGAGGGGTTAACAGCAATACTAGTAATGTGCGACCCACATTGCTAAAGCTTCCAAAAAAAAGAATGGCAGTGGCTGGACCAAACGAGATAGTAACGTAACACACGAGACCATAATCACTGTTAAAGTACACTACCATAGTGTGATAGAATTGTGTGTATCAGAATGGCGGGTGTATGACTACCGATGGCGATGCGATATGCGTGTGAGGAATGTACGAGCAATGTACCGAATGTACGTTCAATTTGAAGCAATGTACTATTCTCAAACCAAAGTTATTAGAAAAAGTAAATGAGCCGCCAACCTGATATCAGAATGGCGGGTGTATTCTAAATCTGAACAAATTGCCAACAATTTGAGTGTAAAGTGCCTACCGTAGCAATGTACGAGCAATGTACGTTTTCATATTAAAAGCATACGATTCTGCTATTAACGGTTAAAAAGTAATTTAAAAAATAAAAATTATTCACATTAAGAGCCTGTCCAATTTTATTAGCAACAAATTTTTGCCCGGCTTACGTTGCTATGTCTAAATTAAAAGGACTTTTGTGTGAAATGACATTTCGTTTTGTGACTTTAAGCACAATATAAGAATCTAACAGTAGCGTAACTTCATACAAACGGTCGGAAGACGAGTCATACCTACGCGCCTTAGTAGTAAGGGTACGCGGTGGTACCCAAACAGTAGCGAACGCGCCGCAGTGATGAACGAATGTGTGATGGTTTTGTAAGCAGTGAGCGTGCGATTTGAAAATTATTTATTGAAATAAGTACAAGTACCTACTTACGTAATATGTAAAACGGCAATAATATACTATATTGTGCTGTTTTTGGTTGCTTGAATGTCCGATATATACGAGAGAGAGATAAGATTTTTAAATTATCTGGAAACTTTCTCCTGGAAAATATTTTTGTTCTCTATACCTGCTATTACGTAATTTGTTTCATTTTAATAGGTAAGTGTTTAGCTTTTTCGTTAGATTAAAAAACTTGGATTAATAAATTAATAAGTAGATGTTGGGAAAAAAGCGACACATGAAATGAAATGAAATGAAATGATGAAATGAAATGATATTTATTTCTGTAAATAGATCTTTTAAGACACTTTTACAAGTCGTTTTTTTTACATATTTTTTTTAACTAGATGGCGTCGACGGTTCCTATCTGACGACCTCTGAGAAGAAACGTCGAAACAAACTCAGAGAATCATGGTCTCTTTTAAAGTCCAGACAATAGTTATATTATATGCGAGTTCAATGTAGGGCAAAATCTGAACAGGCCTTTTGAAGAAAGAACCATACCAGCTTTGAGTTGACCTGTCCTAACTGACGGAACGCATACATCAGTCATCGTGTAGCTCAACCATTTTTTAGGGAGCCCAACGACCCGACGCACAACGATACCAGATCAGCAAGACACACATGAGTGACCTACCTACGCTCACAATAATAAAAACTAGAGATGCTTCCTAGGCTAGGCTATCTACTTATGTACTTACATTAGGTATGTATGTTATTGAATTAGATGAAATGTCAAAACAAAATTATGAAATGAGTATGAGAGTTATAAATGATAGGTAAGATTTATATTATGATTTACCTAGGTAATAAGATTTACATCATAGTTTAAGTAAATCTTACTGTAAATCTTATTAGTAAATGGTAGCGCATATACGCGATGGTAGATATTAAGTATCGTCACAATATAAAAGTGTAGGTATGGCAAATAGATATTGCTTGAATTCTTCAATAACGCACCCAGAAATAAAATTTTTATACTACCTCGCAACTCCGAAAGACTATAAAATATTTTTTATATACCTTTATAAAGTTTTAACAAATTACGTACCTAATTTTTTTGTGTTTATAGGTGGTGTTTCGCTTTTTCTTCCGAGTAAAATACCTAGATTATTTAAACTAGTGTAGGCGGCAGCCCTATAGCGTGTTTACGTTGCGCGCGGCTTTAGGTAATAACTTCAAGGCCATGGCCGGAGTGCGAATACTGTATAGATTCTTATACTGTGCTTTTAGTGAAGTAGATAAAATTGGAATAACTTTAATATATCGATTATGTAAAACCTAAATTGACAAAATTAAATATTGATATAATTTTAAAACAATAGGTAACAGATTGGTTAATAATTATAACATATACATTAATTATTATATTATTAGAAATTATGACAGGGCGTGGTTTTAAAAAAAGATTTGTATGCCCCTAGGCCAAAGTAACAATTTACAGAGTCAGAATTACATCAGGGCAAACAAACAATAATTACACGTAATGATCGGACAGAGATTCGACGTCACTATCACAATTACTAGTGGACAACACTCGTCCGGCGCCTCCGAGCTCCCGAGCAGAAGACGATTCTACTCTTTGAGAAGACGTGTGCGAGTTGACGTTTAAGAGTCTCTGAAGCTGCGGCATCTATGTTGGCAGAAGATAATAACATGCTGCCGTGTCGTCATAATTGCGATGGAATCAGAACATATTTTTTGATTATTTAAGCAATAGAACAAAAATAAATCAGAAAAATATGATTATGCATTGCTTTGTTATGGAAAAAAATAATTTTATTAATCCAGGTTATCAGCTGAATGATGAAACATAATCGATATATTAACCTGTCAAGCGGCAGATTGTAGACACAATGCAAAATCTATTGTTATGTGCTCAAAAGAGGAACTGTACCGCTTGCCAGGTTAAAATTAAAAAACTACTTCACTAAAGTCACAAAACGAAATGTCATTTCACACAAAAAAATTGTTGCTAATAAAGTTGGACAGGCTCTTAATGTGAATAATTTTTATTTTTAAATTACTTTTTAACCGTTAATAGCAGAATCGTATGCTTTTAATATGATAACGTACATTGCTACGGTAGGCACTTTACACTCAAATTGTTGGCAATTTGTTCAGATTTAGAATACACCCGCCATTCTGATATCAGGTTGGCGGCTCATTTACTTTTTCTAATAACTTTGGTTTGAGAATAGTACATTGCTTCAAATTGAACGTACATTAGGTACATTGCTCGTACATTCCTCACACGCATATCGTGATCGTCAAGATGAAGGGACCAAGGCTCCAATGTCTGTCACACTTATGTAAAAAAATAGTACCATAAATCTACTATTTGCTACCTTTGATATAATTTTAGCTACCTCATCATTTACATAATATTTTAACAAAATGCTTGGTCCCTCCATCTTGATATCAAGATGGAGGGACCAAACTAATAGACTCCTGCCTGGAATGTTCTACCCACTTAGTGTTATAATACCTTAATTCTACCTTAATATTATTCATTTTGGCTGCCCCAAAACATTATCGTTTTAAAGATATCCATTCAATAAGTTGGTCCCTCCAAATTGACGATTCAATTGATTAGTGCAACAGGTAAATGAGCGGTTTATTTTCTATCTTCGAAGGATCAATATTTAATACCTATTTACTACCTTTCAAATCATGCTTTTTTTTACGTTAAAGTTTATTTTTCCAGTCAAAAAGTTAAAGAAATAAACAGGTACAACGTACAAATTTTGTGTCATACTCTGGCGCGGAGCCACCATTTCAGAAACCGATCAATTATATCTTAAAATGATGTACATCAAACGTACATAATGTACGTATACCGTTTATTGCTGTACGTGCAATAGGTAATGAGAAAATAGACATTCATTGTGGCTCCGCTGGGGAGCATACTCTCTAGCGGAGCCACTCAATACATGTACTCAGGAAAGATAAACGCTATTGTTTTTTGATGGAAACTGTTGTATGAATAGTGTTTATAGAGTACGTGTCGAAAAAAAACATTATTAGACAGTGGTTTTATTTATTTTAACGTTACTAAAATGTTCATAGAAAGCGCCTGGTTATTTTTTAGCTAAAAATGTAAACGACACCTTATTAACTTTGCATAGGCGTATCTCATACAATTCCTATAACCTTCGTCGTAAAACTTGGAATATTGAAGCTGTTTTTATTTTATCACAAGATGTACAAATTCTTAATCGCTAAATTTAAATTCCTACCTTCAAACAAGGCTTATTGACCAATATATACTAAAGATAGCTTTTTTTCTGGACTTCGTTTCAAAGTCATGTAGTCAGGTCCGTTAACGTAGTGATGCGACTCTTGAAATTCACTTGTATACACATAATCGGTAAAAAAATCCGAATAATCGACTATTGATAATGAGCAGTTTTCAATCCAGCCGTCTTTTATGGTGGAATCTAATTAAATAAGCGTAAATCTCTGAACGAAACTACCATTCATGAAAATTATAGTGTAAAAAACCATATGCTAGTTTTTAAAACAGTACTTTATGAAAATAAATGATTATTAAGTTATTTTAGTGAAGAACAAATATGACCGCGGGCAGGATTCGATCCTGCGTCTTCTGGTTAAGTACACCCGCCAAGTCGAAATTTGCCTTCACACTTTTAATTTACGTCTTTGACGTGACATCAGTGTAATCTGTTGAAAATATGCTTCTCAACCGACATGGCATGCTTTACAGCTAGTACGATGTCGTACGATGCCACCTCAATAAGTTAATACAACAAAATGATATCGACATAAATTTAGAATCGGGTATTGTAGGAATCGATTTCTTTGACCCCATCTCTATTTTTCTATCTGTCAAAACTGTCAAACGGTACGGTAGATTTGTCATTATTGTGCGTGCTACAAAACATTTTGCTGACACAAAGTTACCAGGCGCTTTTAACGTTAAAATAAATAGGAAACTGGAGAAATAAACTTTAACGTAAAAAAAAGCATGATTTGAAAGGTAGTAAATAGGTATTAAATATTGATCCTTCGAAGATAGGAAATAAACCGCTCATTTACCTGTTCCACTAATCAATTGAATCGTCAATTTGGAGGGACCAACTTATTGAATGGATATCTTTAAAACGATAATGTTTTGGGGCAGCCAAAATGAATAATATTAAGGTAGAATTAAGGTATTAAAACACTAAGTGGGTAGAACATTCCAGGCAGGAGTCTATTAGTTTGGTCCCTCCATCTTGATATCAAGATGGAGGGACCAAGCATTTTGTTAAAATATTATGTAAATGATGAGGTAGCTAAAATTATATCAAAGGTAGCAAATAGTAGATTTATGGTACTATTTTTTTATATAAGTGTGACAGACATTGGAGCCTTGGTCCCTTCATCTTGACGATCACCGCATATCGCATCGCCATCGGTAGTCATACACCCGCCATTCTGATACATACGAGCCTTGGTCCCTTCATCTTGACGATCACCTTCCCCTCTTGTATAAATTCCCTTCTAAAGATCCATCACCAGGATTTGAATACTATATCTACAAATTCTATATTGGCAATATAGCATAATATAAGCACGTGTTTTTCTAAAAAAAAAACAATGTAAGTAGATTACATAAATTCTTGTACTTACAATTTTTTTTTTACGTATCGACAAAACTGGATTGATCTATGAGCACTTTTCTACTTAAAAATCAAACAACAATATAAATACATAGTACTGCAATAATTTATTTAACTGTAACACCCAAACTACAGTTTAATTTGTCTATCGTTGGCATGGTTGGCCAGTTCCCTGTGTGCAGCGTAGTAAGTGTAGCTCTCTTCATCATCGTCTTCGTAATATTCTTCTTCTTCTTCTTCCTCGACCCCCTCTTCTTCGACTTCAACTGTCTCGGTTCCCACCGCTTTGTCGGCAAGCAGCCAGTCCTGGCGCGAATCCTTCATTTTCCTAATCATCTTCTTCTGCATGATCTAAAAAAAAACAAATATGTGCATACCTACTTTTTAGCGAGCCCATCAGTTACTTTGTACGATATTCTCAGAAAGATAAATGACTAGTAAAAGGTATAGTGAGTATAGTAGTATAAGTGAGTAGTAAAAGGTTTTTGTCCCAAACTACTCTTAGTCACAACATCGACTAGTCAAAGCTGAAAACCCCTTCAGCCAGTTGGTGAAGCTCGGATCCTTGTCACTCGATATCTGATCGTTCATTGAAACTAACGCCAATGTCAAAGTTAAAATTACTAAAAGTAACGAACCTGTCTCTTCAACAAGAAATCGGCCAGCTCCTTTTTCTGGTTAGCCACAGTATCGGGCAATGCATCCAGGCCCACTCTATACGATATGACGTCGGAGTTTGTATTCAGTGTACTCCAGGCGTCGCGAGTCTTCTTTCTAGCCGCCAACAGCCTGCTCATTATCTTAGAGTGGTCCAGCCCAAACACGTTGTTAGTCATTTCGGGCAGGGGCTCTTCAAATATAGGCAATTCTTCCTCCAATTGTTTTATCTTTGCCTATAAACAAAGCAATAACAACCTCATTAGATAATTAACATATTGCCGTATTGAAGAAATTAGGGAATAAATTATTTAATTGTTTTATCACTAGACAGTGCATGACGCAAAATACGCGCTTAGTCGTGGAGTTGCGGAAAAAAGCCCGCTATACAAATAGATAGTGCATATAGCATAAAAAAATTAAAACTAATTCATTAAAAGCTGCTATATCTTTTTCTCTCCATCACATCGAAAAAGAATCCTCAGTTTGTTAAGGTTCTAATATAATAAAGCCTATTGCCATTAACCAGGCACAGCTCTAGACTGCGTACATCCATACACTCACTAATTGCTAATCAAACCCGACCCCTTTTTCAAAGGTACTAACCATCAACCACACTAGAATTTCAGACCAATAATTTACCTATGATGTAAACTATTGAACTTTAGCTTGCTTGCTTAAAAAAAACTCTGAATGTAGGTAATGCTGCAGCATAGCAGTATAGATTGAAGTTACCTTCACTTCAGGAGACAATTTTGTATTCAATGTGAACTCTGACTTGAGCAGATGACCAATGTCAGTAGGAGTGTAGTCCTCGCCATAATCAGCTATAGCTAAACGACGATCCAAGTCGACAATATGAGCTTCTTGTTTATCTGCAAACATTCAGAATTTATCATCAAATATCAATATTATAAAATGATTATGTCGTATGGGCCAAATATCAGTCCAATGCTGGACAAGCCTCCTCCCCTCTAAATATCAATAGAGGGGTCTGCTATCTATATCAGTAAACATGTGATCAATCAACGTTTAATCAATAAAATACTTAATCAAAATTCACATTGAAAACAAATTATCAACTTTAAGGCTCATGCATCAGGGTTTATTTATTTATTTATTTATCCATAGGAAAACAAGCAGCATTTATAATAACATTTAAACAAGTTACATCAATGTGACTGAAAAAGCCAATGAAGTTTTCACTATTGTGTAAACATGGAGTGATCATAATATTGTGGAAACAAAGGAGAAAGAAAAAAAACAGTTTCTAACAATTTCTAGGCTTAAAAAAAAAACTATTTAAAAACAATGTACTACTGGAGGTGTGAATCAGTGACTATCGCAATGGAATTATTATAAGATTTTTGATTGTAGCTAAATACATCGATGTGATTGTATGATTTGTTATGAGTATGACATGCTCTTGCAATAAAACGATTTTTAAAATAGGTTTTAAATTATTTGGAGAAATTTGTCAATTTTGTGTACCTTGACGTGCTGACGACTGTACATTGCAGTTGGATTGCGACATCAACAGTAACTTATTCACGATTGAGTACAAAAATCTTTACTTAAAAATCGCCATCGTAGGAGATTTAGGTGTAAATTGTAATTTTTTGCCCACTTACTTACACTAAAATCTTCGATGATAACGATTTCTAAGCAAAAGTTCAAATACTAAATTGTGAATAAGTTATTGTACCTAGAATGATGTCAGCAAGTTATGAGATATGTGACAATAAAATCCATCCATCAATAAAATTTTTGTCTGTATAAGTTAGCAGCATGTAAGAAGTACCTACTGCTAGAAAATTGGATGTGGTTTTCAGAGTTTTATTACTGGAGGTCTAACTTAATGAATGATTTATCTTGATATGCCAGCCACTTAAAAACAAAGCTACAATAAATAAATCCTTTTGGGATGCGAGTGAAGTCAAGAAAGGAAAAGGAGGGAAAGAAAATAGAAGTATACACTGTACAGTGGGTTATAGCTGTTACCTGACTCACCGAGACCCCGCCGTCCCACCTAGGGTGGGACGTAAAATGTTATACATAAACCAATATATATATTTTTAAATTATTATGTCTGTTTCTTAGAGGGGGGGAATTTGGTGTCAGGGTCTCGGCGGTGTGGGGTGATGCTGGTCACTCCATACCTAAAAAGAACTGAGAAATGCCAGAAGCGTACGTCCAAAAGCAAGACTGGACTATTCGACGCGCACCATAAAGTCCTATTCATATCACGTCCCCGCCATCACTAGACTGCCGACACGGTCTAGTGATGGACCTACAGGGTTCTTTATCCTTGTAGGTCGTTCCCCCTGGGCAATGTTGTAGTCATCCGATCTAGAGGCTTGCACACAACCTACCTCGTGTCTACAACAGCTAAGTGTGAAGGGCGAAGGCGAGTCTTCGGCGCCATAACCGAACATCCAGCTAGGGGAACTCAACCCCGAAGGAAAAATACAATAATAATGGAAGCAAGACCCAAAGAGAAACTACCCCAGGAGGGTACCGACAGAGTCGGAGAATCCCTCCCTGAGCATGGCTCAGGCTGCCCCGCGTATTCTGGGGGGGGCAAAGTTTTGCAACATAAGGAAACAAAGAAGACTTTGACGCAACAAGTGTTCCACCCAGGCCTATTTAATAGGTCACGTTCATCATCCTACGGTGAAGTCGAAGAAAAGACTAGGGAAAAGAATCCCGGAAACCTACCATCCACAGAAACTAACCCTAGTAATAACAGTAATCCTACTGAGACGGTACCCCATCACATAGTTAATCCACCCCCATGGCAGAGAATACCAAAGGTTAGATTAACAAAAAAAAGGAAAATGCCAGACTCTCCAGAGTCCATAGAAATCTCTAATAGATTTAGTCAACTGCCCATAGACTTGACAGACGACACAGTGTGCGAACCCAAAGTAAAGCACCCAAGCAAACCACCACCCATAATCCTGTATGGCATTGAAGATATCCCAAAACTCACAGAGCTCCTAGGGAGTACTATTGAGAAGTCATTGTTTACATTCAAAATTGTCAACAGAAATCAACTTAGAATTAGCATCGATAACGTTGAAGCATACAAAAAACTCATCAATGTAGTTAGAGACAATGGCCTAATTGGACATACCTTCAATAGGAAAGATCAGCGATGTTGTAGAATAGTCGTTAAAAACCTACACCATACCACACCACTATCTGCCATAAAAGAAGCCATAGAAAAATCAGGCAACACAGTAACCGGGGAAATCATCAACGCCAAATATGGACCAGATAAAATACCGACATCAACATTCTTTATTAATTTAGAACCAGGACCAAATAATAAAGCTGCCAAGGATATAAAAATCATTTACAATCAAGTAGTTGTCATTGAAGACCCCAAAAAGAGGAACTCGGTAGTACAGTGCCAACGTTGCCAGCAATATGGCCACACTAAGAACTACTGCCTTAAACCGTTCCGCTGTGTTAAATGTGGGCAATCGCACAAAACGTCAGAATGTACCAAAATCGACCGCAATACTCCAGCAGTATGTGCATTGTGCCTTGGCCCGCACCCGGCCAACTACAAGGGATGTCAAGTATATAAAGAGATACCAGCAAGAAAAACAGGGAAACCACAACCACAGATAAAAAGAGGCAATATACCTCCAGAAAATAATCCAGCCAGCCTAAACTCCCCAAGACACAATCCGGAACATAGAACAGCCTTGAACACAGAAAGCAGACTAACATATGCTGATGCAACCAAATCACCACACAGGAACTACGAACAAACTAGCTCTATCTCACCCACCACAAATAACCACTCTTTGGAATATTTACTTACAAAACAATCGGAAAAATTTGATATTCTCCTACAACAAATGAGTACCCTAATGAGTCTCATAGTATCACTTGTTGAAAAAATTACAAAATGAACACACTAACAATAGCAACGTGGAACATTAATGGGCTAGCTCCCAATAAGAGTGAGGTTGAGACCCTAATCAATATACATAGACTTGATATCTTACTCGTATCAGAAACACACTGCACAGCTAGAAGTTCTGTTAAAATCAAGAACTATAACACTTACTATACAAATCACCCTGACGGCACGGGCCATGGCGGTACAGCAATAATTATAAAATCCTCAATAAAACACCATGTGCTACCAGAATTCTCAACCAACCATATACAAGCCACCTCTGTACTAATTGAAGATAGAAACGGGGACTTCAATATCTCTGCTGTGTACTGCCCACCGAGACACAAAATCACTGAAAGGCTATTTTCCGAATACCTAGAGACCCTATCAGGGCGCTTCATTGCTGGGGGTGATTGGAATGCCAAACATCCACAATGGGGCTCCAGACTGACAACCACACGAGGTAGGGAACTTAAGAAGTGTATCGACAATTCCCACCTCTCAGCAATTGCAACATCTGAACCAACATACTGGCCCGCCGACCGTAATAGACTTCCAGATGTACTCGATTTCTTCGTTATTAAAGGCTTGTCCAGACTGTTCTACACAATACAATCCTGCCTAGATGGTTCATCAGACCACACTCCGGTCATCCTGAAAGTAAGCACTTCAGTTCTACAGTACGAAGCTAAGCCAACACTGTATAACAAATATACTGATTGGGAATCAGTCCGTGACCTTATAAATACAAATTTGAATTGCAAAGTACCACTAAAATCACGTGACGATATTGACTTTGCTGCCACTCATATCACTTTAATAGTTCAAGATAGCTGTTGGAGGAGTACGCCTGAAATTAAAACTTCAAAATTAAGACACAATTTGGTACCTCAAAATATAAGAGCAAAAATTCTTGAGAAAAGGAGACTTCGTCGTGTATGGCATACAAGCCAACATGGAGAAGACAAGAGGGCCTTCAATCGAGCAAGCCGTGAACTAAAAGAGATGATCCAACAGGCGACCAATGCTACTGCTGAAGCCTACGTAGAGTCCTTAACTGCCACAGATGCTACTAACTATTCACTGTGGAAAGTATGCAGGAGTAGTAATCACCCAGTTATTCCCAAACCACCTATCAAAAACCCCAATAATACCTGGGCCAGAACAACCCAAGAAAAGGCCGATGCATACGCCGCGCATTTGACACAAGTATTTGCACCCAACGTACCGGATTCGGAAGGTAATGATGATGATGTTGACCAGGTACTCACCCAAGACTTTCAAATGGACTTACCTATAAGACATGTATCCCCAAGAGAAGTACAAACAACCATCAACCTCTCGGAAAACAAAAAAGCACCAGGGTTTGACTTAATCGATAACAGGGTACTAAAAGAACTCCCGCTCAAAGCCATAATATTCCTCACCTCCCTCTTTAATAGCATGCTGAGAACTGGTCACTTTCCCTCGATATGGAAAGTATCTCAAATAATAATGATACTGAAACCAGGTAAACCAATCCATGCCATCACATCATACAGACCCATAAGCTTATTACCAACTCTATCTAAATTGTTTGAGAAAATCTTGCTCAAAAGACTTTTAAGTACTCTATCGGAGCGACTGATAATCCCGTCACATCAGTTCGGTTTCAGACAGGAACATGCCACAACTGAACAGATACATAGGGTATGCCAGACCATCAGAACGTCTCTGGAAAAAAGACAATACTGTTCGGCAGCATTTCTTGATATACAACAGGCATTTGATAAGGTGTGGCACAGAGGACTGCTTTATAAGATCAAATATTACTTACCACATACATACTACAGCATTCTCCAATCCTACCTATCGGATAGAATATTTCAAGTAAGAGAAGGTGACAGTGTGTCTTCTTTCCATGAGATACACGCAGGTGTACCCCAGGGGTCGGTACTAGGTCCCGTACTCTATACTTTGTATACAGCTGATCTACCAAAAAGTAATGACGTAACCATAGCAACATTTGCCGACGATACAGCTATACTCGCATCCAGTAGTAGTTCAACAGACGCCTCACAAATTCTTCAGAATAGTCTTACTGCCATAAGTGAATGGCTCAAGAAATGGCGAATCAGAGCAAGTGCATCAAAATCAACACAAGTCACTTTTACTCTAAAAAGAGGAGACTGCCCACCAGTTACTCTTGGTGATCACCCACTCCCCCACTGCGATCATGTAAAGTATCTTGGGATGCATCTTGATCGCAGAATGACTTGGAGGAAACACATAGAATCCAAAAGAGATGAACTCAATCATAAGTATCGACGACTATCCTGGTTGTTAGGCAGAAACTCAAGATTGTCGCTAGACAACAAGTTGTTGATCTACAAAACAACCCTAAAGCCGATATGGACATACGGAATTCAACTCTGGGGCTCCGCCTGTGACTCTAGCATAACAAAAATACAAAGAGCTGAAGACTCCATACTTAAACAAATAGCTAACACCCCATGGTTCATAAAAAATACAGAAGTTCATGAAAATCTGAAGGTTAGCACTGTGAAGGAAGAAATAATCTCCTTCTCAAATAACTACAAAAAGCGACTACAACATCACCCAAATGAGCTGGCTGTAGAACTTACTGTTCCAAGAACCCTAAGAAGGTTAAAAAGGCGTGAAATATTGGAATTGCACACAATTCCCCCTCAATAAAGAGACAGTCCCAATGGGGTTCTGTAACTTAGCTGCACCTACCTTGCCGCTCCCCAACACATCTGCTCATAGTCATGTGACTGATTGCAGGATATATATATATTATAAAAAAAAAAAAAAAAAAAAAAAAAATGTCTGTTTCTTCCAGCTAATCTTTGAAACGGCTGGACCGATTTGGCGTGACTTGCACTGGCAGATAGCTAGATAGAATTGAGAAAAGCGGAAACCACGCGAGTGAAGCCGCGGGCGAAAATATAGTTTACAATAAATTAAAAAAATAAACCTATGTAACTATTTTAAGAATTAGTCTATTGTATCAGGACTCACCTTTAACAAACACAATATATGGTATTTCACCCATAATCCTGAGTGTGGATAGCTCATGTCTCAGGGCACCGGCTACTTTGGCCAGCACCTTTTCAGTCTCATTGTCTGAAGTATCACCTTTACATACCCAAAACACATTCACTGTGTGCATGTCTGGGGTAACATTCACCTGCAAATAATAGGTTAGTTAGCTAGAGTTTAGCATAAGCATAGCATAGCATACCATAATCCACCTATAATGCTCCCACTGCTAGGACAGGCCTCCTCTCAGTATGAGGGAGTGGGCCATAATCCACCATGTGGGCCCACTGCAGGTTGGTAAATGTCATATGTCTTTGAATTTTTGGTTCTAGGAAATACTAGTTTCCTCACCTTATCCTTCACAGTTTTAGGAGCACTTGTATGGGTTCGAACTTATGACATACAACTTGTAAGTTGGGGCCATGACCACTGGGCCACCACTGGTCCCACCACTCACAAATGGTGTTTGATTAATTAAAAACTAAAAAGGGCCTATTGAAAAATTAGTTATTTGTATACCTACTCAAATATTTTTTTTGTGATTAAGATGTTACTGTTATGTGAAAGCAAGGTAACACTGAAATTGTAAACTTGCTTACATAATTTTTTACGATTCAATTACTCACTTTTGTATTCTCTACATGGAAACTACCAAACAAAATCTATGATAGTCTAGTGACTATTGGTCAAGATTTTGATTAAACCGATGTTTTAAAAAGTACTACTCGTAAAAAGTACTTGCAACCGACACGTGAGTATGAAAAGATGTATGAATGTGGAAGAAGCTAAAGAGATATGCAAGAGTTGTAGCAAGTGGCAGTCCATAGTTTCTGCCTACATTTGTGGGGAAAAGGCGTGAGTGTATGTATGTATTTACTATTGATACAAGGATAAAAAGATATCACATACTTTAGAGATCTCAATGCGTCGCCCAACTATATCCATAGCAGTAGTACCAGTAGACATCAAGTCCGTAATCTGTTTCATAAACATTTTGTTTAACATAGCAGATCTACGCTGCCCACGCTTACCAGGCTCATACTTTTGCTGAGTTAGACTCTTTACTGTGGGCAATGAGTCTGCCTCAAACGTTTGTGTAGGATACCACTGCCTGAAGTATAAAAAACAGTATTTAATCATTTATACAACTTATAGACAGAAAAGAGATACAAAATACTAGGAACAGTCAATACAACAATAATAATAAGTCACCTCTTGCTCTTCGGATTCACCATTTTACATAATTTAATCCCCTGTTTTTTCAAACTGTAAGTTACACAGGAAAGATGGTAAGATCGATGAAATGAAATCATTATCCTTTAAAAATGTAAACGACAATCAATTAAAAAATGCAATAAATAAGACAAGTTCAGAATGTTTGTAATAGTGCGAATTCGAAATAATAATCAGCTTCTTTCAAGAAAAACAAAAGAACCTAATACAAATCAAAATTTGAATTAGGAAATCAGCTGAAAAGAAAACATTTTTTCAAAATTAAATTCTAATTGAAAATTGACATTGACATATTGATGAATGTCAATGTCAATTGTCAAATGTCAGTCCTACTACAGTTTGTTCGAAATACATTGCTCGTCTGATTTTAGCCGTTTCGAACTCTCGAACTGCCGCGCTCGTAAAATCGTGTACATAATATAGTAATTAGTAAAGAAAATAAACAACCACTTGCGGACAAAGCTTCAGACAGGCTTAGTTATTTCGAACAAACTGTACTAATACTTACAAAATACAGGCAAAATCAAACTAGTCATTGCATACAGCGTGTTCGATCAACGCCATGAGTCCGCGGTCATCCGCGACCATCAAATTATTATCTTCCTCGTATAGCCTACAGGAGATCTCTCTCAAGCACTCTAAGAGAAAACCTAGAACTACGAACTATCATAACTTGCGAATGACAAAAGGTGGCACTCTCATATAAAAACTATAAAAGATCACTATATTGCGTAGCGGACCTAGGAGACTCGGTTATTATAGCGGGGGACATTAACGACGCTAAAATTATTACTTGGGACAGCTGCAACCAGAGAGGTGAGGAACTAAATAACCTGAGCACCTTGCTTAATTATGATATCGTCGCCCCAATCATGTCCACTCACTAAGATACTAAAACTACAATACTCGCGCTCTTCCCCTAGGGTAACGTAACTAGGAACTGCTATACAATCAATAGCCGACGTGACGGGTGCGATCGACTCCCTCATCGGTCATGTACTAATCCTTACTGAACGAGTGTTTCCTATATATTATGCCAGAGGAGGATCAACACTGCTGGAATCTGCCAGAGGCTGTGCGTGTTCTGGTGGTACTGGTAACGCCATCCGTGCGTACGACAATTTTCATTCGCGCCATCTTCGCTCTCGAACTTCTACATTGCATACATAAGAGGGAATACTCCAATGGACCGTGTACCTTGCCAGCGGGTCCTGTTGCAAAACCTACAACAACGTACGTACCTAACACTCCTGACCCTAAGCAGAGGCCAGAGTCCCGTTAGGTTAGGATAGCCCTTAACTACGGCTTAGACGGCGGGGCCCACAGAGGCGGGCCGTCAACAGTCGGGGCCCGCGGACGAATCACAGTTCCCGTAGCCCCCGACGCAGGTCCGAGAGGGAAAACTGTGTGGTTTTAGTCGGTAGGTCACCCGCTCTGGATGGAGTCCGACACGCACCGTCGCCTCCCCGGGCGGCGGAAGTCCATGAGGATTTATTTCAACACGACACCAAAAAAGAAAAAGCCCTTGACTACTGCTGCGTGTTCTGCAAGTTGCTCCTGGCTGGAGGCCAGGGGCTGGACACTTCTATACTTGATACTTATTGTGTAGGCAGTAGCGCTATCTCTCGATAAATCCCATAAAACTAAAATAAGTTTCATTGCGTTGTGCCTCATAATACCATAGATGGAGCTTATTCCAAGAATTGGTACTAGTGTTACTGTTTTATCGACATTATGTGGAATATGGTGGTTGTTAAGGGTATTACATCGCTCAAATCCCAAAAACACCCTAGGTTTAAAGAAGTTTCTAGATGAATCCTTATGTGCCTTTGCCATATAAAAAATATATGTTATACTTAAGGTCATCACAAATAAATTGTATTGTTTATTTTTTTCATAAAATTGCCCCATTTTTTTTAAATAAATCCAAGAAAATAGTCCTTTTCCAAACTAAATTGCATTTTGTCTCTTTAACCGCTTAATAGTTTGTCATAAATGTTATACCAAAAAATTTGTAATGACACACTTAACAACTTGTATTGTTTAATTTTTCCTATTTCTTTGAATATTTTTAAATAATAAAGAAAAACCCGAAACTTCACTAGCGCCCCCCGTGAAGCACCCCCGCAATGCCCGTGATGAATACTCAGGACGCGAATATCAGTGTCTCGACGACTCTTGCGACGGGTGGGCTGTACGTGCGTTATTGTTTGCAAATAAATTACAAAAGTGATGATTTTTGAATGATTTTTGAATTAAGCAAGATCGTAAATAGTACAAATATAAATATTACGTAGAAATTAAGTTTGTAAATATATTTAAAGTAGTTTATAATTTTGTTTTTGTTCTTGATCATTATCATATACTAACCATAGTGTAATGAAATCTACGGGCGCATTCCTTTGTCTGGCTCTAAATGCCGACAATCTTTTTTAATCATTTTAATTCAATTATACATAATAATCATGTTATCCAAAGTTTGAACGAACCTCGGAGTACCTAAGTAGGTACCGACTGAGATACTAGTTTATCTGACCTCGTAAGTAAGCTGACCTTTTATTGTATGAAAGTCTATATAATGCGAGCTCAGCTTATACATATGTATAACAAGCTATACCTATATCACCAGTACAAACTGACCGCTTATTGTACGGACAGTCTATACAATGCGAGGTCAGCTTATACTGGATACCTAGGTTTAACAAGCTATACATAATCACCAGTACAAGCTGACCCTTTATTGTACGGAAAGTCTTTACAATGCGAGATCAGGTCAATAGGAGTTGCGTATTTTCATGTCACCAAAAGTCGTTATTCCCCTCTTTATCGAGACGTATTTCAAAATCCAAGATGGCGCACATCATTTAAATAAATTGATATGGGTGTCAATTTCGAGGTATCTTGGGGTACTGATGATGAAAATGGCATTGATTTTGTAATCCAAGATGGCGGACATTAATTTTCTTTATAAATTGATATGGGTGTCAATTTCAAGGTTTATCGGGATGCTTATTACGAAAATGACATTAATTTTGAAATCCAAGATGGCGGACATTATTTTTCTTTATAAATTGATATGGGTGTCAATTCCAAGGTTTATCGGGATTCTCATTACGAAAATGACATTAATTTTGAAATCCGAGATGGCGGACATTATTTTTCTTTATAAATTGATATGGGTAATGCTAATTACGAAAATGATATTAATTTTAGATATATTTCAAGGCGGACATTATCTTAATTAGCATCCTGATAAACCTTGAAATTAACACCCATATCAATTTATTTAGAAAAATAATGTCCGCTATCTTGGATTTCAAAATTAATGTCATTTTCGTAATTAACATCCCGATAAACATTGAAATTGACACCCAATGATAACCCTTGATTATTCTATTCCATGTAGTAGCACCCACACTCAATTTGATGAATGTTGAAAGCCAGCTCATCCTAGCTATCTCCGTTTCTGAGAATCTAGAAGGACTTACCTGATCATCATCAGACCCTCAGAATGTATCATGTAGTAGCACCCACACTCAATTAGATGAATGTTGAAAGCCAGCTCATCCTAGCTATTTCCGTTTCTGAGAACCTATAAGCACTTACTTGATCATCATCAGACCCTCAGAATGTATCATGTAGTAGCACCCACACTCAATTAGATGAATGTTGAAAGCCAGCTCATCCTAGCTATCTCCGTTTCCGAGAACCTATAAGCACTTACCTGATCATCATCAGACCCTCAGAATATATCATAATTATAGTGGCATCCGTATTCAATTATATGTAAATATAAATAAATGTTTTAAGCCAGGTCACCCTAGTTATTTTCATTAGGTACTAAAGTAATATGTAGAAAGGTGTAGGTATCCCTTATTTCAAAATTATCAAGAATTACCTATAATAATTATAGATGTAGGTAACTCGTACAAGACTTTTATCTAGAGGAACAAAATGTCTTAAATCTTTCAGAGAACGAATAAAATAGGTAAATACGATGACGACACTGCGACATATCTGTATTCTTGCTTAATCTTCAGTTCCTTTCATTGAGTACGATCAAATGTCGATAGATGGCGCTGAAGTAACAAATACTAGCACAAAAACCCGAATCCTCAAGGTCATTCGGCAATGTAATATAATAGTCATTCGGCAATGTAATATAATAGTAATATAATAGTAGTGTTGTTTTCTCTCAACTTCAGTCACTGTTTCGTGATATTTTGTGCGTTATTATTCAGAAATTGTGTTAAGTTGTAAGTTTTCGATGTGAAACAAACAAAGACAAAGTAAATATATTGATTTACAGTTAGTGCAAAAGTGTTAATCGGATTCTGTGCGGTAAAATAAGGACTAATAATGCAATGGACGTAAATTGTAATGACAAATATTATATAGCACCGAAATAAAGAAATTTCTGTAAAACTTGTTTTTTTATGCACTATGACTACATACAGAAGTATATAAACCTATTATAGGTTAATATATATATTAATAAATAATATACGTAGATACGTACATTTATCTATATATATCTCTCTATATAAAACAATCAGTACATGGGAAACGTCAAAAGATGGCCTTAGTGTTCAACAAATGTCATTTGTGGTGAGTGGTGACACGAATATTGCTGAGAGGGCTCTCTTTTCCTAGTATATTATTCTACTCTTTGCTGGAGGCATTCGGATTCGGTGTCTCGTCACCAAGTCGTCGTCTGGTTATGTTGAGAAAGTTCCCTCGAACCAAAGTATTTTGTTACTTTGGTTCGTTCGTTCCCCTTTTTTAAAAACTAACATTAAAAAAAAAAGGTAGGCCATAGATTACACAGTATTGATGTAGACGTAGAGCCATAAACAAGAATGTTGCCATGACTGACGAAACTTCGATGAAACCAACCCTTTAGTAGCCATGCTTAGAAAACCATAGACAAATTTACCGCGCGTGGGAGGAGTCGTGCCCTTCCCGCCAAATAGCTGTCAAATTGTCAAAATCGGGATAAGTTTACGTGTGTTACGTTGTTTATTTTCTATGTTTTATATAAATCAGGTAATATATTGTTAAAATGTCTCAACTAGAAGAAAGTGAAGAAAATTTAATTGCTAAAATGGATAGCCTCTGTTCAAATTTAAATGTCGACCCAGTCGCTGCGAAAATATCCAAGGAGTCCTTTTTAGATATAAAACGAAATTACACATTAGATGTAAGTATTTTGATTTAATCTAAATTAATAAGGCTACTCTCTGACCTTAATTTCTTGTTAAAATATTTTTTTAGTAAATATTGGTAGTACATTTACTTTAAATATATTTGTGTATCACAATACTTCCTACTTCATTTATTATAGATCTTTCCTTACAAATGATTGCCTTTTGTTATACAATTTGCTCTTATCAATTACTTTTACAATTATGTTGTGCTATATGTGTAGTTATGATGTTATTTTACTGCAGTTGTTATTTTTAACCTAGAATATAATCTTTTTCTACTGTACAGGTTTCAAAAAGGTAATACCTAGAAAATAATCAAATTTATGTTATACTTTATGGAGCAATGTATTTTTATTACCTGTAGGTAGGGATTTTACATTAATGGCATTGTTTGAATAAATGTCATAGTGTTCTATAAGGATGGACTGAAGCATAAAATGTATATGGTATTTATTATGTCTTGCATCTTTATTTTTAGGGTGACACATTGCATTGGATGGCATGTGCTTTGTATGTGGCATGTCGTACCTCTATCACTCCCACTGTGCAGTCAGGGAAGGCAGTGGAAGGAAATTGTGTCAGCCTCACCAGGCTCCTCAGACTTTGCAACATAAGGTTTGCAACATTTTTCAATATTAATTATAATGAAAAAGTATTTGATTTGTTCTTACTACTGTTCATTATACTTGTATTGATTTTTTAATTTGGTTCACAGCCTCATCCAGTTTTTCAAGAAAATAAAGAATTGGATGGAGATGGCTTCAATGTCAACTGAATTCAGAGATAGGATATCTCATTTAGAGCACAAGTTTGCAGTCTCCACAGTCTTGTACCGGAACTTCCAGCCCATCTTCCAAGAGATTTTTTCAGGCTTGACAAATGAACCTTTGAAAACCAGTACCAAAAGGAGACCTAAGTAAATTCTATAACAACTATTCTCTTAGCAATTATCTTATATTTCTGAATTCTTTAGTTTTTTGTAATGTAATGACTATGCCAACTAAGCAATGTATTGTTTTTTAATACTTGGATATTTAAGGCTTTATTTGGGCTTGTCAATCACTCGCTCACTTGGATTAGAAAAAAAATAGCAATGTCAAAATGACAGACTAAGGACAAAAGAATACCATGGCATTTCACTACTGCCATTTTATTGACTAGAGAAATATCATCCTCCTGCCCTTATTCCAGTTTAATTGGGATTCACTCCCACTCATCTCTCTCAGCTATCAATCATTATTAACACCATTTTCCATCATATCAGCATTAACATTAAGTTCTCAGTTGCTGGGAACCTTTTGATTTTAATATCGACTTAAAGCTTATTCAGACATTAACCTTCAATGTTCTCACATCCTCATATTGCCATAATGTACCAGTTAAAAATTTTATACCTCTTATTTTAAAAGAGTGTCCATGGAGTTTCTGGCCGGATTCTTCTCCATAGGATCAACTTTTTGGAACAGTGCAACTAGAGTCATAACGTTTCATAAATGCTTGTAAAGGCTTATTTGAAATAAAAACATTTGAACTTTATTTGAACTTAAACACTATCCATCCATCTTTTCTTTGGTCTTCCTGTACCCCTCCATCCCTCAACATTCAAATTCACAATTCCTGATGGATGAAACCCATGTGATGAACACATGGGTTTCATCCCTCCTCATCATGTTCCCATACCAAAACAATCAATTCTCTTTTCTACTTTTCTAGTGCCACTTTCAGGCTTACTCTAAATCATAATGGACACAAAAATACTCAAGCCACTGTACATCCACCTCAACATTATTATCTCCACTGCATGTAGTCTTGTTTCATCGATCTTATTAACAGCCCAGCACACTGATCCATACATAACAACAGGTATTATAATAGATTTGCAGATTCTGCCCTGCAGCTTGAGAGGCCTGTGTGTAGCCAGAAATAACTAATTATTTTTATTTTATGTACGTTGTACAGGTCTCAGTTGTGTTCCACCAATGCTCTGTATGAGTTCACATGGTGTTTGTACATATGTGTGAAGGGGGAGTTCCACAAGTCTGCCCATGATCTTGTGGATATGTACCACTTGCTGCTAGCGTGTTTAGACTTTGTATTTGCAAATGCCTTTTTGGATCGAAGGATTGATCTACTTAACCCTGCATTCAAAGGTTGGTACCTCCTCAAGAGTTATTGCACTTAAACAGAAAAAAACATGCTATAAAAATCATAGAGCACTGTACACTGAAGATATTTAAAAAGAAAATAAAAGCAAGTAGGTTACAGTATGTCTATTTATAAGTGAATGGTAAATTTTTGATTCCATTTTTGTATACTTACTGGATAATGTTTTATTTTTAAACACCTTTTATGCTTATGTCTAGAAAGTATTCATGAATTTATTTTCTTTCAAGGTTTGCCTAGTGACTGGCTGAAAAGTGATTTTGAAGTGCCACCAAGAGCACCATGTATTATATCTGCATTGTGCAAAATCAAAAATGGACTACTTGTAGATGCTGCTGCTTCAAAAGAATACAGCTGGAAACCTGTCCTAAAATCGTTTTTTGAAAAACAAGTAAGTAACAATCCTACTTCCTTCCTACATATATTATATATATTATAGATGGACAAACTTTCACATTTATAATATTATATATAATATATCCTACTTCCTATCCTATCCTACTTCCTATCCTACTTCCTACTATCCTATCCTACTTCCTACTTCCTACTATCCTACTTCCTACTATCCTATCCTACTTCCTACTAATATTATAAATCCTACTAATCCTACTAATATTATAAATGTGAAAGTTTGTGAGGATGGATGGATGGATGGATGGATGGATGGATGTTTGTTACTCTTTCATGCCAAAACTACTGAACGGATTTTGATGAAACTTTACAGTATTATTGTTTATACATCAGAATAACATATAGGCTTTAAATTATAACGATATTTTGGGAAATTCCCACGGGATTGGGGAAAAACTATTCCACGCGGACGATGTCGCGGGCAAAAGCTAGTCATTTATAATTATATTTATTTATTATTAAGTTACAGTGGGTGAGCCTTGATAGGCTCACCAAATATCTCTATATTATATTATTACAACTAAATATATATTTATAACTATTTTTTTAATATTTTTAGATTTTAAAAGGTGATGCACAGCAACTTAATGGGGTACTAGAGATTAGTAATTTTGACCAAAATCTGAAATCATTAAATAATCTATATGAAACATATGTGCTGAGTGTTGGGGAATTTGATGAACGTATATTCTTAGGTGAGTATTATTTTTATTTAAAACTTGCATTAATTTATTTTGTTCTATTAGAAATCTGTAGAAAAAATCTCTGCCGTTTGTAAAAAAAAACTAGTGGATTAAAGTATACTAGTAGTAAAGTGTCCTAAATAAACGTCTGTGAACCAAACAAATTTTAATTCTTGTCTGTTGGCGCAGAAACAATTGAATAGATTTTAATTTGATTTTACTGTTAGAAACCATATTCTGCAACTTAAAACTGGGCTACAACTTATCTTGAACAGATCTTAAGATAGAGCTTGTCCTCACGAACTTATCGAAACAAAATATCCATTAAATTTATTTTATTCATCCAAGATTTTTAAATTAACTTAAAAGTTAGTTTTCGTGTGTTTTTCCTTACTACGGGATTTATTCCTAATATTGCTTCGACATCCACGTGTGCAACGCCGCGAGTAAAAGCTAGTAGAAATCGTAAACCAAAGATTAACTGAAAAGGAGAAAAGAGTTTTTATATAATTATATAAAAACTCTTGCAATTGCACTGGCCACTAATATAATAATTAAACAAAACAAAATACTGGAACTGTCATTTATATACAGTGGTGACTCTTGGGATTGGGTTGTAGCAAAAATGTCGAATGTTTATTATTTTAATCCAATTTTATCTTGTTTTGTTGATTATGAAGGTATAAGGAATTACAATTTCTTGTTATAAAATTATTAATAAAAGAAAAAAAAGTTTTTTTAATAAACAATTACCCATTATTTTTAGGTGAACATGCAAATGAGCATGTAGGTACTGCAAATAAAGTATCTGGAGATGAAATATCACAAGTAATTGCTACTTTTGGACCGGTGAGTATTTAAAATATTTCTTTTTTTATTTTTGTTATACATTCATAGTATATTATGTTGAATATTTTTTGCGTAGTTTCGCCTGTTTCCATTCATATACAGTATATATTAACAAAATTAGTTAAGATTGTATAAAAAGACAGAAAATGGTCGATATTTTTGATAAAACGGTGTTAATTGAAAGTGATATGATCAGAGTGGTCGTGCTTGCCACGAGACGCCGCTGACGGGGCGGCGCTACCTGGCGCGGCGCGGCGAGGAGCTGACGCCCGTCTCCGAGGCCAAGAACAGCCTCGCGCGCCTCGCCGCCTACCTGAGGCAGGCCAAGCCGCAACCCTCGAGAGATCTCTTCAAATTATTTTCGTAAGTATAATTTTCTGCACATACAGTTTAACATTGCTTACAAGTTTCTAGAGTGCGTCAACTATGTTTGCGGAGTCGCGCACGGATAGTTTTTATGCCAGACGGCGCAAAAAGACAGCTTCACTGCTTAGCAGATAACGTGGCAGCAGCAACAGCATTCTTCATAAGATACACTATAAGTTAGAAAGCCCTCTGGTGTTGAACCTTACTCAGAGAACTGAGTCACTCTTACCCTGCGTTTCCACTGAAAGTAAACATGTTGCAAACATCTATTCAGCTCTAGCTAACTCTCAACAATAAACATGTTGCAACATGTTTTGTTGTCAGAAACGCAGATTAGTTATTAAATACTTACACTCGTAGTTTTTAAGACAGTACTTACAATTTTATGTAATGGATCCATGGTTGTCTGAATAAAATTCTATCTATCTATAACGCGGTACTTTGTTTAACGAAACAGTATTATGCTTGTCAAACTTCAATTTTTCAAGGACTATTCTAAAATATATCTTAATTACTTGAGTTTAACGACGACTTACAAATATGTCATCACAAATTACATTTTTGTTTTAGCGATTGTAATGTTAACCTAGAGACAATAAATACGAATCTAGTTCAACCATGTAATAGTTGGATGGAACAATTTGCAAGCAGTTTGAGGGAAACCAACAGTACATCCAGTAACGAAACTATATCATTTCGCTGCAATATGGTCACATGTCTGTATTATAAAGTGTTTGAACATATCATCAGAGAGGAGCACAGAAAGAAACCACAAGTATCTTTACATGTAAGTAATAAAAACGCATGCAAACCAGTACATGCTGACCTTGAATTATGCGTAAAACCTTTACAATGGGAGGTCAGTCTAAATTGCTTTTGTATAGCTTGATGTGTAGCCGTGTGTACATAATTTTGTGTACTTATACAAAAATATAGTATAATGCAATTATATAATATGCACATGTTTTAATATAATATAAAAATTTTGATTTTGTATGCTTGTGCTATACAACTTTTATTCTTTCGGAAATTTCTCAAACTCGTATAACGAAAATTGATAGTGGAATTATAGGAATAAAGCCTAGGAATATGTCACGCGTTACTGCTGTTGTTTAAACTTAGGCAAAGGTAAGGTTCGAATTCTTGCTGGAGTACTACAAATTAATATTCCATGTGACAGATGCTGCTAACACAAGAAACTTACCAGTTGGCAGTGTACGCATGTTGCACAGAAATAGTTCTGCATGCGTACGGAGTTCATTCGCTCAAGTTTCCACGAGTGCTACAAATATACGGACTAAGTGCCTTCCATTTCTACAAAATTATTGAGCTTGTTGTACAGGCAGTTGTCGAGAAGCTAAGCCGGGATGTTATAAAACATCTTAATGCTGTAAGTATGAATATGGTTTACAAAATCTAAGTTGATGTTCAAATCAGGCGGGTGCATTCAGTATGTCTTTAAATAATAATAATAATTTATAAAATAACAAAAAAATAATTAAATATTCATGTAATATTTTGACTTGATTGCTCTACTGAAAAAAACCATGCTTGAATTTTCACTCCATTTAGTTGTCAAAACAACTGTTGTCACTCTATTTCTCGAAGTCCTTTAAGTCACTGATATAAAGTTCAATTTTCAATAATTTAACAGCCTCTATGATATAGAATGTCTTCGATTAAATTTTACAACGCGTAAATAAAAGCATCGAATGTCTATCTTCATCGAGGGAGCACATACAGTACATTAATAAGCATCAAACACTTGAGGCTATGATAGCAAAACAATACCAATGTCACCACTCGAACTCGCAGCAATTGCTGCACAAGCGCGCTACTGATTAGAGTTGTCCATATTATATGCAATGCAATAATTCATTTCTACATCTACGATGGCCCATGTTATTCAAATCAACAATGGTTTAATATTAAAATACCATCTATTTCAAGGTGGAGGAAGAAGTATTGGAGTCCCTAGTATGGACATCAGATAGCCCACTATGGGAGCAACTCAGTAAAACACCAGTGCCAGCGTCCAATGACGTTAAAGTTCACGACTCCCCTCATCGCAGAAACAGTGAGTATTTCACAAACATGATAAACAAAATTATTCATAGTGAGCTGTTGGCATAAGAAAAACCAGATGACTTCCCTGAAGAAAATGGTCGCAGAACTATAATCATGATGCGCTGACTAATGACTCGTCGACAATAAGCCCTTTCCATTTACTTAGCTTTTCTTCACAGATAGTCTTCCATCACCGGTTTCATCAGTCATCGACCGTTACCTCACATCTATGGCTGATGTAGCAAAAAAGCAGTTATTTAAGGACCCTATTAAACCCGGCCAGTCATTACTAGGTAAGATTATATATTTTGACCAATAAAGACGCATATTAGTTGCCGAAGAATGTCCTACTAATAGCTTTTTCTATTCAAATGCAGCATGTATCCATATATAGACTAGCTATCGCCCGCGTTCATCTAGTTATTCCCTCTGAATTCCTTTTTAACATTTCATAATTCATTCAGTGAATTTTGTATTTAACTTTTGTAAATAGATGTGTGTTGTTTACTCAAGATCCAATATAAAAGAAATAGGCAGCGCACATGACTGACAGACTGCAGTTGCATCCTTAGTGTCCTTTTTGTAATCCTTTCCTGAGTCAATTATTTCCCAAAACTTGCCTTATGAATAAAAAAGTCCTTGGTCAAGACCATGTTTGCTATTTGTTCAAAAGTAATTTCTTTTTTAGTTGCCACAAATAATACACCAATAAAACAAGAGCCTAGCACCCCACAACCGTCATCTAGTTGTGCAACGAACGGCGACAGCAACTCGTCTACACCTAAGAAAACAAATAACTCATTAATACTCTTCTTTAGAAAAGTAAGTATTATTTTTCCTTTAATGAGGTAGACAAGTATCGATCTGTTTTCATAATAATAATTTACTATTTGCCAGGAAAAATACCTACCTAGACTCGTGTAACAGGGCGAGCCTATTGCCATTAAACGGGCACAGATCCAAGAGAATTTCATAGAAAAACCATATATCATAAATGTATCAACCTATATTTTTTTTGTATGTTTCTGTGCAGCAAACAACAATCAAATAGTTATTTTAGTGAAGGAAAAATACGACCGCGGGCAGGATTCGAACCTGCGTCTTCTGGTTAAGTACACCAGACGCTATGACCGCTAAGCTACCGCGACTCCCACCCGCCATGTCGAAATTTGCCTTCACATTTTTAATTTACGTCTTTGAGGCGACGTTAGTGACATCTGTTGAAAATGTGCTTCTCAACCGACATGACATGCTTTACAGCAAGTACAATGTCGTACGATGCCACCTTACCTTTTAACTATCTTTTTGTATTTTTTAGGCATTTTCTATGCAAAGATTATTAAGTTATTTTAGTGAAGGAAAAATACGACCGCGGGCAGGATTCGAACCGGCGTCTTCTGGTTAAGTACACCAGACGCTATGACCGCTAAGCTATAATTTTTCCTTCTCTTAAATAACTTAATAATCTTTGCATGGAAAATGTCTAAAAAATTCAAAAAGATAACAGTCAAATAGTTAAAATTATATAATAAATAATAGTATATATTTAGCCTATGTTGTCGCCAGTTCTATAGTCTAGCGGTAGTGCGCATAAACGACCTGTGCACTCGGCTACGCCTCACCGACGAGGAGCTGAAGCGCAAGATATGGACGTGCCTGGAGTACTCCATCATGCATCAGACACAGCTCATGAAGGACCGCCACCTCGACCAGATACTCATGTGTGCTGTGTATGTTATATGTAGAGTGAGTATCAGCATATTTTCTAATATTCTATTTTAGTTACCACCTTGCTTTGCAGAACGACCGAAGTGGTAAAAATCTACCGACGGTGTTTAAACTTTCGGGCTGAAATCTGTAGAGTAGACTTCAACAGTTAAACCTTACTTTTCATCAGCATAAGTTAAAGCAACTCAGTGGTTCTTGTTTTTTTTTTTTCAATTAATTCTTGATCATGATTGTTGAAGTTTTTTTGCTGTGTGAACTTAAAAAACCGTCGGTAGGTTTTCCCATTTGTTTCTCTTCCGCAAGTTTTGAGGAGTTTCTTAGTTCGGCGTAGTATCGCCACTAATGATTGTGATTGTATTAATTTTCCTGTTAAGCCTAGTACGGCATGACCCTGTGTTTCCACTGACAACAAAACGTGTTGTAAACAGCTACCTATCCCCCTCACTCTTTGAGAGTTAGATAGATGTTTGCAACATGTTTTGTCTTCAATAGAAACGCAGGGTTAGGCATTGGTGTCTTCAACGCAAAAAAATCCTAATTTATATAGTATAATATGTTTTTCTTATTTTCAGGTGTCAAATAATGCTACAAATCAAGTAGAGAGGACATTTGCAGAAATCATGCGTTGTTATAGGCAGCGACCTTTAGCAGACAATCATGTGTATAGATCTGTTCTTATCAAACAGAGCGAAGGAGAGAGTAAGTAGCTGACTTCATAACCAATTTCAAAATTGATTTAATATACCTCGCAAAACTATCTAATCAATTTTGTTTTTCAGGTTCACCAGAGAGAGGCGATTTGATTAATTTTTATAATAAAGTTTACGTGCAATGTATGCAAAACTTTGCGCTAAGGTTCACTGGGAAACATAAAGATGTAAGTAATATACACTTACTTACCTAAATTTCTTAATACTGCCTTATTAGTCTAGTGGTGCCAAGATTCATAGGTCGAGCAGTGTTATTTCGTCTGGATTTGTGCCCGGTTAATAGCAATAGGCTCGCCTCCTACATGGGACCTAAACATACCGGTCAGCCGAACGGAAGTGTGGGTGTACGTTAGTACACCTATTCCTCACCATTCGGGGAATAAGGGCGTGATGGTTTATGTTAATTTTTAATATCTGGGGTTTTTTTTATAATGCTGACTTAGATGAGTTCTCCATTCTTACTTGAACTGTCAGCAAGAAGAATGAGTTTATACCTGTAAGAATTTAAAACTTGGTCAACAAGCGGACGATAATAGTATAGTAGGTAGGATAATATTGCTGACTAGCAATGAAAGTCCTTAAACACGATGGAATCTTCAATACGCTTTAACATATTTAATACTAGCTTTCCGCCCGCAGCTTCGCACGCGTGGACAACACCATTTTGACTGTTTAGTTTTTCCAATTCTGGCGGGAAATTGCAAATTATCCTTACATATCTTTCCGTCTGCTTCTTTGCTCGGGTAGACCACAAAATTTGCCCAACTTTTTTATTTACCGAGATATAAACGCAGCTTATATCCTTTCCCAAGGTCTAGTCTATTTTTGTACCAAATTTCGTCAAAATCCAAACGGACTTTCATCCCCTATTTCATCCCCACACAGTTTGAAATTTCAAAAACCTTATATCAAATATTTATTTATTTCTTCTCAAGTGCCTAAATTCAAAGTTTCATCGTTTTATCTTCAACAATGACAAACTCCCATACATATTTTCATCCCTTATTTCAACCCCTTTTTGGCAACAAAACGTAGTTTATATCCTTTCCCAAGGTCTAGTCTATTTTTGTTCCAAATTTCATCAAAATCTGTTCCGGGGTTACACTTGAAAGCGTGACTTCGTTTGGACTTCTAAACGAACTTTCATCCCCACACAGGTCGAAATTTCAAAAAGGCTAGAACAAATATTTATTTATTTCTTATCAAGTGCCTTAAAATAAAGTTTCATGGTTTTATCTTGAAAAATAATGAACTCCCATACAAACTTTCACCCCCTATTTCAACCCCTTCAAAACTATTTTTTGCAATAAAAGGTAGCCTATGTCCTTTCTCAAGCTTTAGTCTATCACAGTACCAAATTTCATCAAAATCGGTTGAGTGGTTTAGGCGTGAAAGCGTAACAGACAGACAGACAGAGTTACTTTCGCATTTATAATATTAGTAGAGATCTAGAACTTACTGACCCGAGATGTGGTAAGTAGTACGAATTTCTAAATATTAGACTATTCGAGCAACACGGAAAGAGGCAGAGGGGAACGCTAATGGACGGCTTCTCCCCATCCGTATCCAAAGCACAAGCCCAAATGGGCATATGCATTTAATAAAATTAGTTGCCGCTCGGATTTTTAACTTAACACGTTGAGGGCTACGACTGCTGAGGACGTCATCAATAGAGTACTTTGATACGGCGGGCGGCTGTACACGTCGTATTGGGCTGTATACGTGCCATTCTTTGCGGGGGGAAATGTTCACACATTTCCCCCCGCAAAGAATGGCAAAACTATTTCGGTCGGTAATATATCGCTAAGGCTACTCCCTACCGTGTTGCTCGAAGGTTGAAAAGTATTGGTGCTGTGATGCTTTCAAAACTTGGCGGTGTTGAGCGACTTTCTTTGCTGACCGTACATGTGATGTGTGTAGGAATGCAGCCTGTCCCCGCTGCCGGCGGGGCGCGGCGACGCGGCCTGGTCGCCGGCGGGGCAGCGCGTGTCGGAGCGCCACCAGCTGTACGTGAAGCCGCTCACCACGCCGCCGCCCGCGCACCACCACCTCACCTACCGCTTCAGCCGCAGCCCCGCCAAGGTACTACCACCACTCTGTGCCACTAGTCCTCTTCACTCGTAATACAAGCAGTTAGCTTAGTACGAGGGGTCAACAAGAATACTAGTAATGTGAGACCCACAATGCTGTCTGTAATGAACGCACCGGACCTGTTATAAAGTGAGGTTTTCTTACAGGATTTGCACGCGATCAACACGATGGTGTCGTGCGAGGTGGGCGGGGCGGCGGGCGCGGCGGGGGCGGGCACCAAGCGCGGCGCGGACTCCGGCGACGTGGTGAAGCGCGCGCGCCTGGCCCACGCCAGCGTGGCCCGCAAGCTGCACGGACTCATGACCGACCGACAGGCTGTCTAGAGGTCAGGACACTACATACACTCACACACACACACCCATTACTATTACTACTCATTTAAAAAAAGAACTAATTGAAAATCTAAAGGCCTCTTTCACCGCCTTCTGATAAGTTCCCTATAAATTATCTGATAGTTAAATACATACAAATTCTGTTCCAATTTTGAATTTATCTTATCCGGAGGTGGTGAAACAGGCCCTAAGACATTCAAATACTAGGACTTTTCAAATTCTGTTAGGGCCAATTCATATTGGGGCAGCAGGGAAGAAAAATCTGACGTCAATGCAATGTCCCAATCTGTATGGTGTGTGACACTGCGTTTTCACTTGATACATTATAACAGCTATCGCTTCACTTCCATTAAATTCTTTTCTGGCACAATTACTAGTGCAATGTATGGCTTTATGCAAAACTTTAAAGAATAAACTATTGTAAGGTATAGTAGTAGTAGTAGTAGTAGGTCACATTACATATAATTATATTTTTTTTCTTTTCACTTTCAGATTCAATCGACTCCATCCAAAATAATATTAGTCTATTTACATCCTTAGTCATATTTATTTCGTTTCACTTAGTACCAAAAATCGCTTCTAGCTCTCTAGCCGTCGTCTTTCCTTTTTAAAACGATTTGATTATTTGACGAATTTAATATGTAAAATCAATTTTGTTAAGGTTGACCACTATGAATGACTAAAAATAATGTGGCATTTTGTCACAACTTGTGTCACGGAACTTACGGTTAATTAGTGCCAAGTGGTGCTAGAAGACCGTGTTCACTTACAGGCAGTGTCCATACGTACTTAGCGCCCATAATGTTGAGAAAAATACACATTGATCTCATTTTTATTTATGTTGATATACATATATATAGTATTGATATGCCATAACTTGAATTTTGCTCATCGCTTACGTAAGATTTAAGTTATAAATAATACTTGGAGTCTTCAAGGGCTGTGTCAGAATGAATTGCTGTTTCTGATGCTTTATTACACTTGTTTTTATTTACCTACTCAATGTCATAAAGTTATAATATTCTTCACTTCGTCTTTCTTACGTAATTCGAGTTTTTATGTTCCAAGAGCTTGACTGAATAATTTTGCTTGAAGAAAAACAAATTATTCCATAGATAGATTTTTTATATTATAGGTATTGTTGTGTCAAACTTTACCTATTAAATCTAAGTTCCTCGTAAATTTTGTTTATTCAAATCTGACATATTTTAGTTTCTTCCATTAATTGTATTTTATTCCTTAGCATGTAAGTAATCAGAGACAAAATATTAAATCAATTCATTTTAACTAACGTAACGTACCAATCAAAATTAAATGATTGTATATTTCGGATATAAGCGCTATACATATATCATGTATTCTATTAGATTGTACGCTTAGATAATAAATAAAAGATTGTATTCAATGAATCATTTTAATTCCACACAAACTACCTATTCAGAATAAACTAGCTTAAAATTAAGTATTTCAGCCATATCTTCATGGCAAACAAACAGAGCATTGTGTTGCAGTATTGCTTTTATCATGTAGACAAATTACTAAGTATAAAACAAAGTAACATGAAGTTGCTGTCTAGTATGTTAAACACTACACTACTTGGGTAATGGGTAATCTACCTTGACCGTTCCTATATTCGTTGCGTCAGCCGATTGTGTCTCATTTTAATGGTTTTTCGGTTTGAGAAATAACTAACATTCATTAGTCTAGTTGTCCTTAGTTCGACTTCCTCGTTAGAGGGCTTGGGCTCGATTCCCAAGTTGAGCAGTGTTATTAGATTTTTCAATGAAATTCTCCGTAGCAGCTCAGTGTTTAGATATGTGCCCGGTGAATGGCATTGGGTTAGCCCCCCTATTAAATGGGACCTATATACCGACGTTCTGTGGGGTGTACATAAAGTTTGCCTCTGCCTAACCCTTCGGGGTTTACAGGCGTGATGAAAATGTGTTTAGCCGAAATGTTAAGCAACTGTTGCTCCCAAGTTGTTTACCATGAATTCAGCTTTGATAATTGGCGAGTTAAACCTATTAAATCATGAAATTTATTAAGCAGCTTACAGATTAATTATACATGCAAGTCACAAGCTATGCGCTGCTTTAGCACAAGATCTACACGGCCCCGCCACGTCCAGTCTTAAAGGCGGGCGGCGCGGCGTTAGTTCTGTTTTGTGATATCTCACTTACCCGTACATTTGTCAGGAACAAGGACATGAAACTTTCCATTGAGAGCAGCGCGTCATCGTGGCATCACTCATAGATTTCCGTACATTGGTACCGCTCGCGTTTCTGCCCCGCGCTAAGCCGCGACTTACAGCTGCATTTACGAGGCAGGACCGTTAGTTTTTGTTCGGCCAGTCGACGGATCAAAGTGTGCGTGGGATGCGCTCTTTTCTTTTTACATCTTACTATTTTTATAAACAACAAAAATATGGAAAATGTTAATCTTGCATCTAATATCATACTTAGCCTCTATTATGTAGATTTACAACCAGGGGAATATCAATACACACAGATAGGTTTATATTTAGTTTTACTAGGGTTGCTAATAATATCCTACTAACTTTAATATTCATTCATAGATTTAACTATGATATCAACTTTTATTTAAGTAAAATGTGACTTCTTTCTTCGGATAGAAGTATATTATTATTTGCCGCAATCCCCTCTAGTAACACATTCCGTTGAAATCAACCAAACAGTGAAAAGTTCCTTGTTTTTGAACAGCAACGCAATAACTTACTCAATATTACTTGTCACAGTAAAAAGTTGATTACATAATTATGTACTTAATTAAGTCTGTAGGAAACAAAATGAGAAGCACTTTTCTGCCATTCCAACGGCGTTCATAACCTTTTTAGCAATGTAGCCGGTAGCACTTGATTAGTCTATGTAATATAGCTTGGCTTCAGTACAGTCTAGAGTAGCGAGTCGCTGGACGTGGCGTCGGAGCGGCTGGAGGGCGGGCGCTCCGCGGAGCCGGGTCAGGTGGCGCGGCCCTTGCCCTCCTTGATCGCGATCACGTAGCGCTGCGCCACTCGCTCCGGCGGAGAGTATCCATCCGCGTACGACGAATCCTAAAATTAATATGAATGAAATTGTATGCGTTATTTTATTTTCAAAGAACTGCTTATGACTAATTGTGAGACAGTGATAAGGATCTATGCAGCTATTTTAACCACCGTGCGTCGTTTCATTGTAAACTGGTTTGAGGAACACAAATAGGTCTATAGGACAGTGTTCCTCAAACCAGGTTACAATTTAACAACAAATTTACTAAGATCTAGTTACCTCAAACAAGACTTCATATGGATCAGCAGCGCTGGCTGGCAGTCTATTGACCACAGCTCTGTAGAAGCAGGTGGTTTGCGGGTACAGCGCCATCACGACCGCGCCTTTCGGGAACAAAGCGTGCTCGTCGACGCGGGGGTCGGCGCGCATGAGCGGCAGCGGCACTACCCGCCGTTTGCTCAAAATATGACGGTTCTTCTGCTCTTCATCAATGTCGTCAACCTCGTATTTTCCTTGGGCAGGCAACCAATTCACTACCTGTAAACAATATATTCATTATGTAGATTGACAATTTGTTTAATAGATATAGATGTCACACCCTATTTCACACTAAATATCTGTCTTCTTGATCAAAATGTGCCTCTTTTATCTACTATCATTACTATATATTAATTCAAAATGTATTCATGGAAAAGGGTTAATGCCACGGAGAAGGGAAAAAAGCGGAGATGCCGCAAGGCAAAATTTCTTTAGAAAGCAGCGTCGCCTAAATGCGGGTGACAGGGGGACGAGGTACGGCGATGGCTCCACCCCACGATAGAAAAACCCGCCCTTTATTTGTAAATCCATCTAGTGGTGAATGGAATTATTACAGTCAAATTGAACTAGTTATTTTCATTTTAGTTCGTCTATTTGCCACTATGGCGTAACAAATCATGATACTTTGATCCAGAACATTCTATGTGCGTTAGAATTAGGGATGTTAAAAAAAACGATTATTATTTCATAAAAATCGTTTTTTTATGAGCAATACTTATTAAAAAAAACGATTATTTATTCATTGATTTTTTTATTTTAAGCGTCCCCTTTTTCGATTTTTTTCTACTGGCATTTATTAAAATTACAAGAAACACCGCTACCCGCTATCCATTTGAGGGCAGGGGGGGTTCGTTATTATTTTGCAAATTGTTTATAGATAACCTTCGAGCAACAGGGAGTAGCCTTAGCGATTTATTACCAACCAAATAGTTCTGCCATTTTTTTGCGGGGGGAAATGTGCCCACAAGCGCATTTCCGAATTACTACAAACAAAACTAAAACTGTAATGACGACACTAACACATACAAAATTAAACAATACCAACAAGCATTGCACAGCGCTGAAACAGCAAATAGCCGTCTAACCAGACGAAAAAACATGCAGCACTAAAACGCTTTTTAAGTTAAGGCTCTCTCGCTAATAATAAAGGTCGAAAGCGCCGTAAAATTCATGGCGCTTTGACGCATAGGCGTTTGGTTCAACATTAAAGGTAACATCACTAAATTATTCATCGGCAAGAATTCGGATCTATCGCTCGACCGATAGGTACGTATTTTGAAGGGGCTAGCGGACTGCCTCGTTAGTCTAGTGGTCCCAAGCGCGACTGCTACGCAAGAGGTCCTGGGTTCTATTCCCAAGTCGAGCAAAGTGTTATTGGGTTTTTCTATGAAATTCCCAGTAGCAGCTCGGAGTCTGGATTCGTGCCCGGTTAATGGCAATAGGCTCGCCCCCTATTACATGGGACCTAAACATACCGGCGAACTGTGGGTGTACTTTAAGTACACCTCTGCCTAACCCTTCGGGGAATACAGGCGTGATGGTATGTATGTATGTATGTAGCGGACTTAATGTTGGTACGCAAATCTGATAATAATTTAAAAAAGAATACACGCATTTGGTGTCTAAATGTAATTAAATAGAAAAATACGGTAAAGATTTATTTACATGTGAAATGTCATACCATGTTTTAGTAGATTTGATGTTCCAGAAAATAAAAATCGATTTTTAAATAATCGATTTTTTTACCGCAAAGTCACATCCCTAGTTAGAATGGCTCATCAATTAAAACCGACTACCTACCAACAGATGGCGCATTTTTCTTATATTCAATTCTTGTTCTTGTTTTATGCATAAGGTATATAATTTATTTATAAAGTAACTTTTAGTAAGCAAAATAAACATTAGCAAGTAATTTGAGCAGAAAATTGGCTACGAATAACATGCATTGATAGTATAAAAACACGTAATTTATAAGAAGTTGTTAGAAATCTTAGAATGCTTCTCTTCAACGGTAGATGTCTCTATCTTCAATCTGGCGATCAAGCTAGAAAATTTGAAAATTTGTGGCATCTCCGCTTTTTTCTCTCCTCCGTGGTTAATGCAGATTGATTATTAAGGTTACCTCAGCCAAAATCCAGTTTTCTTCCTTTTCTGACACCCTGACGAGAGCGGCAACCGCGTCGCCTGCCTTGGCCACGTGCCCGGGGTCGGGGGGCACGGCCCCACACAGCGGCGGGGCTCGCTCCCCTACACGCCCCACGTGCAGCGGCAGCGTCTGTGCGGCACTCAGCAACATCTTCATCAGAGCACCACAACCGATCGTCTCTTTGTTACCTGCATATCGTGCCTGAAAATTGTTTGGTTTAGAAGCCGATTGCTTGCGTATTATATTATCGAATATAGATAGAGTATAAATATTCATAAAAATATATAAGGAAATTAGAAGTTTTGATCCAGGAAATCTAACTATGCTAGTTCAGCAACCATGTAGTTTTGTTGGTTAGCACATACCTGTATCCTCCTTTCATTTTTGATACTCCGAATCTCATAGATTCTAGACAGAGCCTTCCTTAGCAGATTCTCTTCTTGTTCTGCAGCTGACAATCCAGCTTTATATAAACTTTTTAACTGCATCTGAATTTTATTAATCACAGTTAAATAGGTAGTTTGATGTCTAACACATATGTGTATGGGTATGCAGAGGGATAGGTCTTAAGTTACAGTCAGGTCAAAAAGGGAGGGGGTAGTAACACTGTCAGCACCAGGGCTATAAATACAACCCAACCATTTTGCAGGATAATTAATTTATTTTGGTTATGCCTTATTTGCCCCTAAACTTTTTAAACAAAGGATGGGTAAGGTCCCCTTTTAACCTTTTGCACGCCATTGTCACATATATGTGACAAACGAAATCTTACCCTGAACGCCAACGTCACAAATATATGACACATATACGTCGCACCATATTATGAAATAAACAATTTAATCATTACTTTAGTGTGTTTCCATTTATGAAGGTCATTTTACAGAAAAAGTGGCCTGGTGTCAGGGGTACGGCGATACATTTATTCTCTAGCATTCAAAAGGTTAAAATGGGTATTCCATGCCGCAGAAAAAGTACAACAAATGAAGTTACTTGACCTGAAGCTTGAAGGTTTCCTGTAAAGGTCTATATATTATGATATAGACCCTCTAGATTAAGTTAATTACACCTATTGTCAGATGTCACAAGTTGTTAAATAAACATACCTGTTGTGATGAACTGGAGGAGTCTTCATTAGAAGGAGGTGATTCCACAGCCTTCTCTGCCCTCAATATTGAATCTATACATTGCTCATTCCGAGATCTCTCTGCTTCAATATCATAAATTAATCTATGCAAGGATCTAAGACGCTCCTAAAATACAAATAATTTATCTATAGCGTTTTACTTCAGTGCAGACTAGCAATGCTAATAATTTGTTTTATATTATGAAAGAGCAGGGCTACCGCCCATCCACCAGCTCTGTTTTTATTTATTTTTTATTATTCCTTATAACATCAGCTATCTGCTAGTGAAAGTGCCATCAAACTCTTTATTTATGATTATTTTCTAAAAGTTCTGTTTATACTTTCACTATGCATTGAGGAAAAAACTTTTATTTTAACATTACAAACAGACACTTAAAATTCATTTATTTGTATTTGTAGAAACAAATGCTTTACTTTGAACTAAAAGTTACTGTGGTGCAAAATTGGTATGCCCACATCATAGACAAGTATATGAAGTGTTTCAATTCAACTTTAAAAATTGCCCTCATACATAGGACCAACGATTTGAAGAAGGTGGCTAGCAGCAGATGAATAAGAGCTGTCCAAGATCAGGACGGTTGGTGCTCTTTGGGGAGGCCTTCATTCAGTAGTGGAAAGCAATAGGCTGATATAATGATGATGATGATATATAATATTGTATGGGTGCACACACGAACATATCCAAATCAAATTGTTTTGAAAAGTATGATAAACCTTGCCAAGAAATCATCCATAATGACATGTCCCAAAGAAAATAATATGGTTGTGTTCAGTACCTGAACCTGTTGTGCAGCCACATCTGCTGTGAGTGGCATCCTAATACTTTGATGATAGCTTCCAACTCAAATATATTGCATGAAACCAGCATACACACACAAACACCTAAAAAATACACATGGAACAGATCTGATAAACAGTACACCGAACAAAACACCTACTGAAACTTTATGTTTATATACTTACCACAGTCAATAACTTAAATATAACACTAGAATAGACCATTTATTTACGGTACTGACGAGATTATGGTAGTGTCCTAAAGGAAGATCACAACTTCATGTTTATATTTTATCTTTATGTTTCAGCCCAAATAAATAAGTATAAAAACAATCTAATTCTTTGTTTTTGAATTTCGTCTCGATTCTTTTCTCTTAACAATAGAAACCCAATGTGTTATATTTGCAAATTACCACAAATCACTTACGTTATTTACCTACAATAATTACAATCCAACAAAAGCAAACTCAGTAAACTCGACTCACACACAGCCCTTTTGACAGCCAATGAGCCAAGGGTAAACCTAGTGTGTAGGGATGTTAAAAAATAATCGATTAATAAAAAAATATTATTTCATAAAAATCGATTTTTTATGAGCGATAATTATTTGTAAACAATCGATTATGTATTAATCGATTTTTTTATTTTAAGCGTCCCCTATTTTGATTTTTTCTGGGCAGCTATTAAAAATAACAATGCAACACCGCTACCCAGTCCATTTGGTGGGGGGGGGGGGGTGTTTAAATATTTTACAAATTTTTCGTATATAATAGAGGTGTTATATAAGAGTGATATTTAGGTAATACTACTATTGAATATATTCACCAGCTCATTATTAGCATACCATACCTATTACCGGTTATTAGTCAGCCATAGTTATATTGTTAACTTACCTATTCTCAGTATTCGCTACTCTAACATAATATTCATATCGTACCTATTCTCCGTATTCGTTACTCGAAGATAATTTTATTTATTATTGAAATTGTACATAGTATGTACAGTAAAAATTTAAACCTTTCAACATTACTATCCACCGGTCCTAAATTGCACAGATGTAATATACGTAGTATCTATTATTCTCATTCTCTATTCGTACTATCTATTTGTCTGTGGTTTCAATATGACCCTTGTTGATGTTTTTTAAATGCCGGTTGTGGATGTGAATACAAGTCCTTCGAGAATATAGAAATGTTGGTTGGGTTGCCCCTCTTTATGTTTACGTACGACCGGATTTGATTTAGACCATTTATTATACACTGCTTTGAACTTATTCTTATAATAAGAATAAGTTTAATAAGTTTGCAATAACCTTATTAAGGTTATTGATTTCTTCTGTTACCTATCTACGTTGTAAGTTAAGTTATTTTTTCAGCTTGACGAATTCGAATTTGAAATCATGCAATTTTCAACAAAGAGAAATAATTATTATTAATTATTAAATAATTGTATTATTTTAGAGAGTTGATATTTTCAACTATTATTTCTGTTTTTTTTTACTATGGTCACACTGTCAGTTGTTTGGTTTGGCGTTTAATTTTTAGATATTTTGGCCGAAACGAATCTGTAAATATCGAAGATTTATTAAGATGTTGATGAGAAAAACACTTTTACAGTGAAAGTTAATGATGCTAAGTCGTCAATGTGAATAGTATTTTAGAAGTAGGTCATTTGAGATCTAACATATTTGGTTACCGGTACGTCAGAGTAACTTCGTAATCATCAATAATATTTCAGCGTAGAGTTCTACTAATAACCGTGTTTTTTCAGGAACTAAGTGAATTGTGAAGTTATTAGTGTTGAATTCATGATACCAGCAGTTAGTGGTCATGGCAGAAAATGATGACTATTTAGAGACGATTGACAACAATCATTTAGACGGGACCAACGGTTCCCTAAACATGACTGACAATAGTCTTGGAGTGAGTATTTCTTGTTATAATGTTGACTAAAGTAACACAATATTTGTGTTCAGGCTATCGGAATACAGCTAAGGTAAACAAATGTATCAAAATTGACAAATATCAAAGTGAAATGCTATACTTGTGGAGTACTAACGGTAATCGGTATCTCAGTGACTGCTCTGCCTTCGAAGCTAACCTGCAAATCTATCAATATACGTGTAACATAATTTTTATGCTAAGCCTTTTAGATTTGTTCCAAACATAATGAAAAATAGTCTGAATATTTCATTTTGAGGTGACTTATTTTGTTATCAGTTGATAACAATTATTGTTTGTTTTCCTACCCTGTCCAAGATTATGATGGTGGACTATGTTTTTGCAAAACCATCTGACCTATGCAAACAAATTTTTAAAACATTATAATTTATTTATTGCTTCACTAGTCTGTCTGTAGCAAGTAGTAGTTTATCTTTTATGAATAAACACCATGGTATACAATAAATATTGAGATTGTGTCCAAAAGCATTAACTCTTCAAGTCTCATATCATTGATACAATGCAAAATCTATTGTTTTGGTTTCATGAGACTGGTATGAGTGTGACTGAATTAATTGACTATTGTGTCTATTGATAGATTTATTATTTTTACTTATCACTAAGAATACAATACATACATATCTATGTAATTATTAATATTGTATTTGCATTGTAAGGTTATATCATCTTATACTCATTTCCTACCTTACTTGAAAGTTTTATACTTGGTATGGTATAGCGGGCTATTTTCTGCAACTCTGCATAATTTGCATGTGGGTGGGAAGACGTTGTGTTCATTCAAGTTTTATACTTATCCTCAATTAAAATTTCTTATTAAGGGTGGTGATGAAGCTGCCGGTGGTGATGTGCCTGACCTGGCAGCTATCAAAGCAAGAGTACGAGAAATGGAGGAAGAGGCAGAGAAACTGAAACAAATGCAAACTGAAGTAGACAAGCAGATGAGTATGGGTAGCCCACCGGGACTCAGTAAGTTTGTGTATTTTAACTTTTACCATTATTTATTTAGAAGTGTATGGAGTTTCTCACTATTATTTGAATATTTACCTGTAATTATAGTCTGTTTGGAATAGACTTGTGGTCCTTGAAAGGACTCGAAAGGTTGTCTGTGAAGTCATCTGAATTTAATTTATATATTTAGAAAAAAAAACATGTGTGTCGAGAACTAATATTACTGCTAAACAGCTTATGATCCATGGCAGGACATGATATAGACATAATTTTTATAAATTTTCCCTCATCACTACAGTTTAAGATTTATTGACGTTTTTTTTTATTTGTAAAGCAACTTATTTACTAACAAACAGTGCCATGTCCAAGCAGAGTGGACAATGCTGGAACCGCCCTGGTTACGGCACTGCTAACAGTATGTCTATTATTAGAATATGGGTTCTTGTACACATTTGAAATTAATAATAACAACTAAGGAAAAGGAAGCCAACCAACATGAAGTTGGAATAAGTTTATCATAATATAGTGAACATAATAAAATATTAAGCATCCTTTTCTTAGCTTAGTACTAGTAATTTGCTCTTAATTCCAGAAGCTAAATATTTTTTTATCCAAAGGTCTTGCCAGAGAATATTAAGGATTTATATTCTGGTAATCACAATAACTTCTGGTATCACAAGATGCTGTTGGAACAAAAGAATATGTAAAATTTGCTTGCATGATTGATGTTCATTGATTTACATTTGTATACATATGTGTCTCAACTATATTCTTCTGTTTACTGGTGCAATTCCTCATAACACAGTATCTTGAATTTAGGGTTCAGTGAAATTCTGTCATTATTATACAAATGTTTTTAACTAAATAAATCTAATAATGAAGGTGGCTTTTATTGTTATAATACTCTAGTTCTTCAATAGCTTTACCAACAAAACATTTTGTATGTAACACAATGAACAAATAAATAACTATAATTTTATGTTAGATTTTCGCCTTGTTAGTAAAAACTTCTATAAGATATGACAGCAGCAGTAATTTCGCTAGTTTTATAAAGTTGACACATAATTATTATGCAAATGTGGATTTTCATGTGTATCACTTTTCATAGAATACCATTATATATTATTTTAGAAAATTAAACAATTTTCTAAACATTCTGTTATTTTCCTCAGCAAGTCCATTAAATATGTCGATCGAAGAGAAGATAGAGGCAGACAACAGATCAGTGTATGTCGGTAATGTGGACTATGGAGCCACTGCCGAGGAACTTGAACAGCATTTCCATGGATGTGGGTCTATAAATAGGTGAAGATCATTTCATCTTGTTATTATTTCATGTGATATTTTCAAAACATGTGATAAGACAAACAGGTTTTGAGATTATTTTTTTACTAAATGTTCATAGTGTTAATTTTAATTCTTCTTATTTTACAGGGTTACAATATTATGTAATAAGTTTGATGGCCACCCCAAAGGATTTGCATATATTGAGTTTGGCGACAAAGACAGTGTACAGACTGCAATGGCTATGGACGAATCATTATTTAGAGGGCGCCAAATTAAGGTATGATGTTGTATGATTTTAATTATAATGACCAAAATAAATTACCTTTTTGATATAACCTATGAATACAAACAAAATTCTGATGGAATTTGGTGTTAAACGTTTAATTACTGTTAAAATCCTGAATTACACTTAAATTGATTCGTGCAAAGCGTGTAATCTGCTAAAACTATTTAATTAAATGGTTTTAATGGTAATGGTTTAATCGTAATTTTATGGTGGTGGACCTCTTGCATAGCAGTCGCGCTTAGGACCACTAGCCTAATGAGGCAGTCGTGATTTCATATTCATTACAATACATCCTATCTGTCATTGCACTAATATACCTCTATTTGATTACTTGTTTAGATGATTTTAAACATTTTACACATCTTTAAACGTACTTGTTGCTGAATAGTAATAAAAAAGTTTTTATTTAATTCAAAGTCTGTGAACATGTGTGTGTGTGTGTTTGAGCAGGTGATGCCGAAGCGCACCAACAAGCCAGGGTTGTCAACAACCAACCGGCCGCCCCGCGCCATGCGAGGCCGCGGCCGCTCGTACCGCGGCGGGTTCTCCCCGTACTACTCCGGCTACCGGCCCGTGCGCCGCGGCAGGTACAATCCATATTAACACTGTCTACATCTTCAACTTCTGTGTTTTTTTATTCTGTTACATAATTTGCAACTGTTACTCCAATGAAAAATTCATGTAAACAACATTGTGTTGTGATTCTATTTTTGTACAATTTATTTTTAGATTGCCTGTCTGTATGCGAGCCCTACTAATATAATTTAGTTATATTTTATTGTTATATAGTTTTACCATACGATCTCAGAAGGAATTGTTCTGAAAGGCCAACAGAATATAAATTATTGTAATTATTTGTATAAATGGAATCAAAATAATATTTAAAACTTTTTAAACTGATTGTAAAATTGGAACTTATATGAAGAAAAATAATTTAATTCTATGCATATATTATGGCCTCCACATATCCAGTAGAGCTTATTTGTACCAACATAAAATATTTGGTTTGTAAAATGCTAAACAGCAGTCCTAAATTGATAGGTTACTTAAAATAAATCAACAATATTAACTTTACTGCTTCATTTTGAAATACTGCTTGTCAATTTATTAAAAGCACAACACAAGGAAAATGTTTAATTTCATGTTTGGATTCATCTTCGTTATTTCGCAAAGTTAGTAGATATTTTTGTTTGTCATTTTGTCATCATCTCATATCTATTTATTAAATTAAAACCAATTCATACAATTACATACTGTCATAAAACATCATCAGCCATTAAAATATTTGTGTGCAATTGACAAAATTTGAATTAAAATAATAGTATCAGTAGATCTATAGTTAAGAAGTATACATGCCATTTTATGTGACACTTATCAGAGACCTAGTTTGGTACCAAGTATTGTAACACATTTAACAGTTGCAAATTACACACATTTCTTGTGGTAAATGTGGAAGATGCCATTTCTCTTTCCACTTTTCCACTTCTGTTTTATTGATTTGTGAGAAGTGAAATATTTAGCAAATTAATTAATTACTGATCCTTAACTAGATGTGGTATCTTCAGCATTGAATCACTCTGTAGACAGTAGACAACTGTTGTAAAATTCTGTACAAACTGTTTCAAATTGATCAAAAGAAAGACAATATTTATACACACTTTTTACAAATAAAGTTTGTAATAGAAAACCGAGTATTTTCAATGAGGCGCCCCTCCTTCGACGTCGACGTAGTATGCATGGCAATGCGTAGAGCGTAGCGGTAGTCGTAGCTGTAACGTGATGCACGTAGCTGTAGTGAGGTGACTAACGGCGTGCCTTGTTTGCAGAGGTTACAGGCGCGGCATGTATTACTCTCCGTACTGAGTGCGGTAGAGGGGGGCCACCCCCGCCGCCGCCGCGCGGTAGCTTTGTGCGAGTGTGCAGTATAGCTAAGTTAGTGTGTGGACGCCGCTACGTCGACCCAACTTTAGCTGCTCGCCTGCGCCACTGGACTCTAGCTCTACCTTTTAACTTTACTTACTAAACGTCGTCCGTTTCGATTATGTCGGTGAGGAAAACCCACGAACTCTGATGTGTATTTATGACGGTTCGCGTTAAGGAAACATGACTTTTATTTTTATTTGTATTGATACTAAAATGAAGTGACCGTTCTGAAATTGTGCTGTTTTTGATTGTGAACAAAAAATTACTTAGGGACTCGTTTAGGGCGATGTGTATAGAATAAGTCTAGAGAATAGATAACAAAAATATACACTGTTGACTTCGGTCTCTAATCGGCTGAAGATCTGATTATGTGTCTATACTGATTAGATAATGTTGAAATTTTATCTTTGACACTCATTTTGTATTATATTCGCCTTAAAAATGTCTACGATGATTTTATGAATACTTATATTATTACTATTTTGGCAATCATTGTTCATATCGCGGTTAGGTAGGTTAGATTATAGTAAAGGACATATTGCGGCCGTTGCGGGAGTTGCAGAAGCCGATAGAAATGCTAGGATACATTAAGACTCGGTACTTGAAAGCCCGCGCGGACGATAATCACTGTTCAGTGCATGTACGGCACGGTAGCCTTGTGTGCGCTACCTCTAACGGATCGCTCCGCCTCGCGCTTGCCCGCAGAAACAGTTAATTGTGGAAAGCTAAACTTAAGGTGTAGCTGTCTAGTTTAATTCACGATATGTATTAAAATAGCAAGCAACGGTTATACTAGTGACATAACTGTTATAATTTTAATGTTTGACTGTAACTATATTGTGTTTGTTAATTTATGGATAAGATAATCCATATCCGAAATAAGTTTGTGTATAACGGTATTTTCGTATTAGTATTAGTTCGTATCTGTCCATATTATGATTTTAACTATTATTAGATGTTATTTTTTTGCAACATCACTATAGTGTAATACCTACGAATAAATTCATTCGTAGTGTAATACCTATTATTGAAGTATTAGAAATGATGGAATTTGTTATTACCAATATTATACAAATCGAAATTCGGATCTTATCTCTTTTATTATAAAGTACAATGTACGCGTATGATATATCCTATAAATAAGTATGTAATTTTTGTGTTCTATTTCAAAAGAATATTGATGAAAATAGCATATTGAAAAGCTGGTAAGAAAGAAGTAAAAAAACATGAAATGAGAGTAATAATTTAAGAATAATTTTAAGAATGAGTCTGTTGTTTTATTTATTTTACCTGATTTTCTATTTCTGAATACTATCGCTTATGAAAATAACATGGTAAATGGAAATGGTAGCCGCTACATACGAAATCTTATCACTGAGGAAAATGCCTGCCTATGCAATGTGCTCACAGTTCGACCAGTACAACGGTACCGGACGAAAAGTAGTAACTGACCTTTTTACTACTATTTTTTTAGCTTAGAAATGGTAAGTGCCTACGTATCTGGCTGCCCTAGGTTGAGGCCTTGGCCATTAGGGAATTGGACTAGAGTGGGGAAGAGACATATATAATGTAGGTACCTATTATCTAAGGAAGTATCTGTCCTATCACGCTATTTGCAGCCTTCAAACTTTGAGTATTTAACAGACTTTAAAAAAGCCGGCTGTGCTGCTGCCGTCCCGGCACTACACTACAACACTACAACTAGCCACTCAAAATTTAGATGTTTTGTAACAAAAAGAAAATTGCCATCAATATTGTTTGTCGAAAAAACGTGTACGTTACTCCAGCAGAAAAGTAGCTCCTAGAGTCATACGTATAATTAGTGCGTGATCTGCTGTAAATGTGCGCCAAATTAAAAAATTGTCCGTCTTGTAGTTTTGGAAAAAAATGGAACAAACCGAATCGTGCCAAAGACTAATAGAGTATGAATCGTGCATCTCTATATTATTGAGTTTGACACATTTACGCTATTTGTGGGTATTTGACTCTCTGAGTTTGACACAGCGTTGTTCTTGATACGGCAACTGCCGTAATATACGGCATTCAGGCATTTTAGGCATCATAAATACGGTATACGGCAGCTCTTTGATTACCGTATTATAATATACGGTAATTCATTAAATTAAACAAAAAAAATATTTCGTATAATGTAACGCACCAACTTGTAAACCATAGACGAAGTAGAAGCGCCACGAAAAGAAACGTCAACAGAATTCAACCAAATGCAACCTTATTTTAAAGGTCTTAATGTCTAAAATCGTTAGTTCCTCATTCTGGTTGGTTCTTCACTTTTATTCGGATAATACATACTATACATACATACATACATACACTCACGCCTTTTTCCCACAGGGGTAGGCAGAAACTATGGACTGCCACTTGCTACGACTCTTGCATATCTCTTAATATATATAATATAATAATCGTATAGTACATACATCACTTGTATTTTTTTTTATTATTTAAACTTTCCAAATAAACATTTTGTACATTATGGCATTTTTCTTAGTTATCCCTAAAAATCCGGCAATTTTAGAATTAGAATACGGCAACCCTAAATTTGTCAGGAACAACACTGGTTTGACATTGACAGTTTAGTTCGGATTGAGGGTTTGTGTTTGTTACTCACTCTTTTCATTTTTGTACATTTTAGAAGAATTCAATTATTCAGTCAGTGAGATGTGATAGTTTGATTCAAATAGTATAGTAATATTTAGGAAAGTTTTATATATCAATTGTGAATAGTTTAATGTCTGCGATATTGCCAATATTGCTTGCGGCCACAGTACACCTGAGATTGTGTTCTTCATGTCCAAACGCAAATTCGTTTTCAGTGTAAACAGAAGACGCTATAATATCTATTCTTAAGAGAAAATTAAATAATGACTGAACATGATTATCGAAACCTATACATAGTTGCTTACCACTGAACGTCTTCTGAAATTTCCGCAGTTCAAAACGACGTGGAATAACAATGTTTGCAATGGGTCCTGAATTTTTCCATTTTCTTAAGAAACTGGAAGAGAATGGCGATAAGCTCACTTCTAGTACTCCATTTGAGCAGCCCCTTGACTTTGAATTCAATGTACGTATCATCCTCCTAAAGTATAAGAAGCAATTATTGACATCTATAATGGAAGGATTGTTGTTTGTTACAGAATTCTACATGTCATGTATGCAATGGCTATTATGGCCCCAGCTTCGGCGAGCCAGTTTGTGTTACTTGCCATGCATTTCTCTTCCCGGACTTTCCATCATACTTGCCTTCATCATATTTCTACAGCGAGAAGACTGATGATGGTGATTCAGGAAATGATGAACCCTCAGATCTTAACTATAGCTCTGAACGTAAAGTGAATAGAACCTGCCCATTGCCCACCTGGTGGTATTACAGAGTAAGTTTCTAACAATAAATAATAGTAATAACAACAAACAATACAAACAGTGTAAATATTTATACATATAATTTCTAGCTTTAGCCCTCAGCTTCTGCTTGTAAATAAATAGGATTGATTTGAAAAGTATCGGAGAATTAAATAATATCAATTAAATCCACAAAAAGTAGTTTTAATCAAATAAAGAAGTTAATCATAAAATAACAGTGATGGTCTCTTTTTTCCATGGGTCTGCATATACAGAGAGCATAGAAAAGTTATATCTCAGGATCTATTAAAATGATTGAAATAGGACATTCCGTAGTGTTGAAGTTAAAGCATATGCTTTATAACTAAATTAAAACCTATTAAGGCTAAAGCAAAATGAAAAGTGAAATGGCGCACACTAGGGGAGGCCTACGTCCAGCAGTGGACTGGTATAGGCTGATGATGATGATGATGATGATGATGAAGGCTAAAGCGTCGGGGTTGGGCGCAAAATTCTATTTTTCCTTGGTTTTTCGCAAAATTTTCGTCTAAGAAACGTTCTAGGTACATGGCAGTAGAAATTGCGACATCAACAATAACTTAAACACGTTTGCTTAAAAATCACTATTGTCGAATATTTTGCTATAAATTGTAATTTTTCACCGAATCCACTATTTTACACCAAACTCATTGAGGATAACCGTGTCCTCGATCTTGTGTGTTTGGCCTGTGTATGAGACTATCTTGGAATTGCTTTATACTCCTCTGTATGCAGACTATTTTTTAGCTTTAAAATGTTATCATAACCAAAGTTGATAAGGAAAATCAATAAATGCATACATATAATTTATGGCACTGTCTTCAACTTTTCAGTTCAAAGTTAATTTAAATGGACTTGAGATATTGTGTATCTGAAAACTAGATTTAATATCTGTTTTTGTAGAGTTCACTGGACAGTGAAACAAGTCCAGAGGATGAGGCAAGCAGGGCCAGTAACTCAGGCGCCGGTGCGAGCAGCAGTGGCAATGGCAGTGGTGTCGGGGGTAGCGGTGGTCCGAGACGGGCTGACGGTGGTCCGGGACGGACTGAAGCTTTTCCGGGACGGGCTGACGGTGGTCCGGGACGGACTGACGGTGTTTCGGGACGAACTGACGGTGTTCCGGGACGGGCTGACGGTGGTCCGGGACGGACTGACGGTGTTCCGGGACGGACTGACGGTGTTTCGGGACGAACTGACGGTGTTCCGGGACGGGCTGACGGTGGTCCGGGACGGACTGACGGTGTTCCGGGACGGACTGACGGTGTTCCGGGACGGGCTGACGGTGGTCCGGGACCGGCTGACGGTGGTCCGGGACGGGCTGACGGTGGTCCGGGACGGACTGACGGTGGGCCGGGACGGTTTGACGGTGGTCTGGGACGGGCTGACGGCCCCAGCCGCGGCGAGGTGCCCGCCCGTGTTGATGGGCCGACTCACGGGGACGGGCCGGTGCGGGCTGACGGATCTGGCCGTGTGGATGTCCCAGTCCATATTGACGGACTAGGCCGCGTTGAAGGGTCAGTGCGTGGCGATGGTTCAGAGCGAGCAGAAGCACCGCCGCCAGGACAGCCTGGCCGTGGTGGGGAGCGAGCCGGGCTCGGCCCGCCTCCACACCCGCCTTGCCTCGCACGCTCATTACAGGCTCTTTCGACGGCCAGACCACCTGATAATCTTGCTGCTGGACTTGTGGAGCAGTTGCCATCTGAAGGTTTTTATATCTTATCATATGTTTTTACCCATCCATTTGCATAGGAACCAGTACTGACACCAGATAAGTGTAGTGTTTTAGTTATGCAGTAGCTGTTCACTGTATTTTTTAAGTTTGTAATATACCTGAGAGCATATCGATGTTACAGTGCTGCTGTGCATCTTCCGGTACCTGGACGACCTGTCGCTGTGCGCGTGCGCGTGCGTGTGCGCGCGCTGGTGGCGGCTGGTGCGCGCGCGCGTGGCCCCGCCCCGCTGGGCCGGCTTCACCGCCAAGCGCTTCCCGCTGTACCGCCCGCTGCTCGCCAACATCGACTGGCATAAGGTACGGTGGCCAGCACATCGTTACCACAAAATATAAAAAAACATCTCAGTTGATTTTGAACTTTATCTTCAATAACTTAAGGTTTAAAATCATTTGGAGAAATTTGACAGTTTTATATACCTTGACGTGCTGGCGGCTGTACCATCCGTTGGTAGCCCGAACATGACCTGAAAGATTAGCTGATTAGTTGTTTCTATTTACTGCACACCTATAAAAAAACCACATCCTGGTTATCAGTGAATATAGTCCGGTATATATAAATATGTCTACAATGACTGCCTCATTAATGATCTTAAGCGCGAGTTAAGATCCTGAGTTCGATTTCCACGTCGAGCAGTGTTCGAGGACTTGGCAATAGGCTCGCCTCTATTGCAAGCCAAACCATACCGGCAAACTGTGCCTAACCCTTTGGGGAATATAGGCGTGATGAATATATTATAAATACCTTATTAGCATTAATATTATAAATTAATAATTATAAATTATATGAGGACCAAATTCGGACTTCACAGTATCATATCTTGTTTCAGAAATATCAGTCTCTGGTGGAGTCTTGTTTCTGTCGCAACTGTTTGGTGCAGATGTGTGTGCAGGCACAACCGGCAGGTGAAGAGAACGCCTGGCGCCGCAACCGACTCCGGATCGAACTTAAGGTACTTGTATACATTAGGAACGATATTATATTTGTTCGTTTGGCATTATTTGATCCTAATGATTATGTTTTTTTAATCTTAAAATAATTCAGGCTTGAACCTTGTACAGTAGACAAGATCGATTTTCGCCTAAGCTAAATATGTAAATGAAAGAAAATAACAAAAAACAATAAAGAAATTAACATACTATAAAATACTTATAACTTATTTTTAAATCAATTTTATTTTTGTCAATTGGCTCTATCTATTTATTTAGTTATTTAACTTTTTCATGGTTTTTCACAATTTTGTGGTTAACTACAGTTTTGGCGATTTATTGTATATCTTTCGTATGACTTGTAATTTTTTAAAAGTTTTAAATAATAATGTTTTTATTATTTAAAACTAGATAAAAGTAAGTGTGAAAGTAGATTTTTTTAAGTGGGTAGATTAAGTCTAAATTAATGGCAAAATATTGATAATTTCTTTTTCGAAACAAGTCAACGACCTTAACTGTAATTTGTATTGATTATATGATATGATGCGTAGATGTTGCGCAACGACCCTCCAGAGGGTATAGCGGCGACCCCTCTGGACCCTAAGTGCTGCCACTGGCAGGCCTGCGTCACGGGGCCCGTGGGCTCGCCCTACGAGGGCGGTGTCTTCTACTTGTATATCCAGGTGCCGTACGCGTAAGTGACCACTTTTATTCACATATATTATAAAAATATTAGCAAAATCGGTAAATAATTTACTTATTTCAATAAAAGCGAATAAGGTTAATTGCCACTAGAGATAGTAGCTGATGCCCGCGGTTTAACTCACAACCATAAGGACTCTTGGATCAGCTGTTAATGTAAATAAAAACCTTCATGCGGTTCACAGAATACATCTACTTACCAAGTTTCAAAAGCATAGTTCCTATAGTTTCGGAAAAAAGTGATTGTGACATACGGACGGACAGACAGACAGACATGACGAATCTATAAGGGTTCCGTTTTTTGCCATTTGGCTATGGAACCCTAAAAACGGACAGACGGTTTACTTTCGAATTGATAATGTCAGTATGGATTCATAAAACTCGCCTATCTGATAATACTGTTGTATGGACATTAAAAAAGATCATGATTCAAGTTTGTTTTGATGTTTGTTCTCAGAGGTTCTGATGGGAAATGCCGGCGCTTCTTCTTAAATCTTATTTAAATCGACTTGTAAACGTATCTAATTGTACCTTGGCCATCACATCAAGTTACCACAGAATGTCAAATTGTCTCAGTTGATTTTGAACTTATACCTTGTCCATTATGTGAACCGTTTTTTGACAGATGCCTTAGACTGCCTTAGAGCGTAGCTGTTCCAGATTACGTAAAAGTTAACTTTGAAATGCGTAACAAAATAAATGTAGTATCTACCTTATGTTATTCAATTATCTAAATTATGATTCCTTGCAGACATTATAATACCATAAACGTAACGGATTTTCCAAAAAAAATGATTATTGTTAAGCGTATTAAATTTAGCTACATTCTACCACATTATTCCGTGTCTAGTGATGCAATCGAATGTATTCGCTGCAATCATTTTGAACTATGACATTAAATCAGTATCGGAAAATGGCATCCACTCTAATATCAATAAAATATAATTTAAACAATCTTTTTGAAAAGAAATGTATAGAAAATTATTATTATACAAAAATTAATACAATCAGATGAATATTAAACATATTTATTTATTATTGGTCGTCGTTGCACCATTTTCGATTCGATAACCTAACAATCTATAATCACTACTAGACAGTAATCAAAGTGTCAATAATCGGGTCGATAATCGCATTGTTACGTTCCTGCAATCACTAGTTCCATCTGTCAAAAAACGGTTCTCATAATGGACAAGGTATAATCATCAACATTTTAATGTAAATTAAAATCATAAGGACAAATTTGACAGTTTTGTATAACCTGATGTGCTGGCGACTCTACTATTTACAGAAATAAACGTCAATAACGTTTCATAAACGCTTGTAAAAGCTTATTTAAAATAAAAACATTTGATTTGATTTGAAATAAATTATGTAATATAATTATGTCATCCAGGTACCCAATGAGTCCTCCGGTGGTACGTTTCCTGACGCGTATCCTGCATCCGAACATCTCCCGTCACGGCGACGTGGGCATCGACTCGGTACACCACAACTGGTCTCTGGCGCTCACAATCAGCAAAGTGCTCATCTCCATACAGAGTTTGCTCACTGACCCATACACAGCAGTGAGTTATAAATCGTAAATAATTATGCTTGAAATTCAATAATCATTGTGATAAACATTATTTTTAACAAACAAACATTGGTTTATCACTTCATCAGATGTGTAAGCAGTTTTCTTTTAGATATGCCAGTAAAAAAAAAATCAAGCTTATTCTATATATTTTCCACTTTGTTATTTTTGATGTACACATACAATAGTATTAATGATCTTAAATTTGAATCGATATGTTAGTATAAACTTTCAGTCAGTTTTTTTAATGGAAAACTTGATAGGTTTTTTCACTGTTTAAGGGTTATGACGGGACTGACATGGTCATGTTATGATTTTTCAATCTGTATACATACATATTGTTACGCCTGTCTCCCATGGGGGTAGGCAGAGACTATGGATTTCCACTAGCCACGATCCTGGCACACTACTTTCTCTTAAATATATATCTTTCAATCTGTTAAAACTACAAAATATTGGCCCTAGTAAGTGGAATAAATAAAAAGTCTTTCATTAAGACGGATTTTCTTGCCTTGTGCGCTAAATGCAAAATTGTACGATTATAAAACATGGTAGGTTCATGGCAGGAAAAGTTTCGACAAGAAATGTATTATGATTAGTAGTATGATTTTAGTAAATAATTAAATATATATACTAACATAGTTATAAGCCTATACTAACATACATATGGATAAATTTGTCCGAATTAAATGGATTTGAATTGAATTATAGACGTACAGTCTATATACTATTATAGGCAGCACATCAGGTAATACAAAACTGTCAAAGTTCTCCAAATGATTTTAAACCTTATAGTGTTGTTGATTAAGTTGAAAATCACCTGAGAAAATTTGACATTTTGTGGTTACTTGATGTGCTGGTCACCGTACAATTTGGGGAAAAAAAATGCGCCTAATGTGAGACGATCTGCCTTGAATTCTGATATTTATTTATACAATCATTTCTTAGGTATGTATGGAGCCAGAACTAGGCGAGATGTACGTGCGCGATCGACAACGCTTCGAGACGCTCGCGAGGAACTGGACGTGGCGATACGCCATGCACGACATCCTACCGTACTGAACAAGACACAATATATCAACGATGAGATCGGACTGGGCTAGAGTGACAGTGATACGTAAGGTTGAGTGGCATGCTGACATCATGTACAGTACTGCTGGGCTAAAAAGCCCGTTTTTGAGGAAGCATTTTCATTAGAAAATTGCTATGGAGCTGCTGTGCGTTCTAAATATGAATTGATCCCAGAGAAAGTCCTAGTAATAAGGCCGCATTAGTAGTAGCCGTTGAGATGATGAGAAGGACCGTTAATTTCAAAAGCATCAGCTTAAAAGAGGTCTTATCCTCTATGGCATAACGCGTTTCTAACGCGCTGGCATATTCTTAAACTTCCCTTTAGCACTAGTGACAGAATATATTTTGCTAGGGTGTCAGAGCCGCCCTGTCACCTTGGCTGTGACTATAGGGCTTTAGGCAGGGGACTGTAGGGGTTGCAAGTGACGTTGTTACTCTGCCAATCTACGAATAAATAAGTTGCCAACTCCTTAAAGATATTGGGCACACAAAAGACAGGCGCAATATATCATAGTAAATAAGCCCTTTTTTTTAAAGCTTACTAGCAATGTGGCACACAGAGTACTAGTAATCTTGTACTATATTTTCAAACAATAGATAGATAATTTAAAGGAGAACATTGTAAGGGTGTTACCACACCAATCGATCAATCGTCGATCGATGCAATCGATCGATGGTAGAATGGATTAGTCGACGTCGATCGATAGTTTCTACCACACCGATCGATCGACCAATCGGTCGATCGATGGCATATCGATGGTACAATGGAATTGTGAATACATTCCGAAAGAAACTGATGGAATATAGCCGGGGTCAATCGATCTACGATGCGATCGACCGGCAGGCGGCAATCGATCGATTGGTTAGTCGACCGGTATCCGTCGATCGATTAAAGCTACCACACCAATCGATCAACGTCGACCGATGTCGATCGGTGATCGATCGATTGGTGTGGTAACACCCTAAGAGGTTCCTTAAATTGAGTCTGTATTGTATCACCATTTCTGTCGTGTTATGTTTATTTCTTTAGAATGGAAAATTAATTTTGCCTTTTACTGAGAATTAATTAATCATTTTATTTTTAGGAGGCATCCCAAGCCTACTTCTGAATCAGATAGTTAAGTTATGCAACTTTATTTAAGAAAACCCCAAAATGTACCAATTAATAGTATAACTTACCTTTATCAAAAGACACGACATGTATTTGAGAACTTTTATACTTTTATGAATGAATAGTTTCATAATATAACTATTTATTATTACTGAAGGCAATTAAGAATAATTGTACGATCTTTATTGTAGGAAGGCTGTGTATAATTGTCAAATAAAACATAACAAAACATTTAAAAACCGAATAAAAAATGCACAAAATTATTTAGGTTTTGTTTTTGTTTTCTTTTTCAGTTTCATTAGCTGCAGTGCTTCCGAGTTCCATCTCGCCATAAGTTTCTTACAGTTACATAGAGTTGGTTCGCAGGCCCCGTTGCCCGGCGCCCTACAGTACCCTGGAAATGGTGCTTCACCCCTCGGCAACCATCTTCTAGTGTTTTGAAAGCGTAAAGGGTCAAATAGCGGGTTATCTATTAATTCCCTCAAGTGCCCCAAACGTACGGTATACAGTTTAGTTTTGATTTTCAGACTTCCGGGTATGAAATAATTAACGTAAACAGCTAACGTAAAGTATCCCTAGAATTATAAAGTTATTATTACAATAGAGATTGTATTACAGAACATACTATCACGCATGTATTCCCCGAAGGGTTAGGCAGAGATGTACTAAGGTACACCCACAATTCGTCGGTATGTTTAGGTCCCACGTAATAAGGCGAGCTTATTGCTAACCCAACCTAACCTTGCACAAATCCAGACTCCGAGCTGCTACTAAGAATTTCATAGAAAAACCCAATAACACGGCTGGACCTGGGAATCGAACCCAGGCCCTCTAGCGAGTCGCACTTAGCGTCACCATTAAACTAATGAGGCAGTCGTCGTATCTTATTATGATGTAATCTTATCTACAGATAACATTTGTAACATATTAGTTAAGTAAAATCATTCGATCCCAATACATAATTTATACAGAAAGAGTTTATCGAAGTGTACTTACATGAATGTCAATAATTTCTGAGTGAATTTTATGGTTGGACATTACTGGGAGCGGTATAATTATTTGGAGACACGGCTATTTTAGTATGCATTCGACCATCTAGTGTGCATTTTATGCAACTAACATAAAATGGACAAATATATTACTTTCAAGTCAAATGTAGTTACACTATTCTTTTTATCACGTATTAAAATTTTCTCCTGTACCCTGAGTGCGTTTACAGACACAAATTCTTATTAACATACACCCTGGTTCAAAACAACTGTAATGTTTTGTAATACAATTTGTTCAGTTCTTGAATGAACGCTGTGGACCATAGTGCAGAAACGAATCGCTCAGCTACTACGCTACTGGACTCTCATTCAACGTGACAAAATAAAGTTTTTATAATGATGATGGTGATAATACCTATTAACTTGCTATGCTAATTTCGTACATAGCATATACAATGCTATGTACGAAATTATTCTATTCTTTTATATGTAGAAATAACATGGTACTGATCCTAAAGTCCATAATTTAAGGATTGTTTGGTATTTTGTTGCACTTCTCTAAAAAAACCAATAAGAGTCGGTCGCTAGACCTTCCCTTTAGACGACGACGACGACGAATCTTGTATTCCCTCTAGATCGTCCCTCTTGAATGCCCTCTAGATCTTCCTCCAGAACGGCCCCGTGAGTTTTCTCTTGAATGGCCTTTTGAACGTCCTCTCGATTGCCGTCTAGTACGCCCCCTAGAATTTTCTCTAGAACAGCCCCTTGATCGACCTCTTGATCTTCCTCTAGAAAGGTCCCTTGATCGACCTCTAGAACGGCCCCTTGATCGACCTCTTGACCTTCCTCTAGAACGGCCCCTCGATCTTCCTCTAGAACAGCCCCTTGATCGTCCTCTTGATCTTCCTCTAGAAGGGCCCTTTGATCGACCTCTAGAACGGCCCCTCGATCTTCCTTTAGAACGGCCCCTTGATAGATCTCTTGACCTTCCTCTAGAACGGGCCCTCGATCTTCCTGCAGAACTGCCTCTTGATTTTCCTCTCGAATGACTTCTGGAACGACCTCTAGACTTTCCTCGTGATAGTCTTCTGGATCTTCCCCTGGAGTGATTTCCACATCTTCCTTTTGAATGTCCTCGAGACCTACTTCGTGATCGTTGCCTAGATCCGCCTCTTGGACTTGTAGACCTTTCTCTGGAATGGCCACGAGACTTTCCCCTGGAGCGTCGTCGTGACCTACCTCGTGAACGTCTGCGACTCGTAGATCGATATCTGGAGTGACGAATGCAGTGAGGGCACCTAGTTGCAAAGTCTAGTTGTTTACTTACTTGTGACTCAAAAAGTCGGTTCTGACACCTATTAACTTCAACGATGCCTGCGGTCTCCATCAGTTTGGCTCACTCGATCTGCTGTAACAGAAATCACTACCTTTTTGTTATTTTAATGTTAGGTACTTATCTTCCCTGTAACGATACTTCACAATGTATGAGGACAATCACGCAACCATTGCACTTATATGCATCTCCGTTATCATTTAATGATGTGTGCTAGTTTTCCAGTTCTCAATTATTGCACAATCATTGCTAATATATTGCGTCGCTGTTTCATAATAATAACATTATTCCCAGTGTAATATCGTCAAGAGTTTAGGAAATTTCCTTATTGAGCAACATTGTGAAACGGACCAAGTCTTGATCTATTTCATAATGTTTTGAAATGCTGTACCCTATCTATAGTTGTGCGCAGAAGTGTTTTAGCACACTGCCAAAAAAAAGCTATGCTTCGATGTATTCTTAACAGTTAGTTCGAAATAACTAAGCCTGCCTGAAGTTAGCCGTTCTGAACTATCGCACAGGTAAAATGCTTGTTATTATACATAAAAATCTAAATTAGTAAAGAAAAAAAAGCAAACCCAATGTCCACACCGAGTCTTTCTATTAAAATTTACCACAACAACCACTTGCGGACATCTTCAGACAACCACAGTTATTTCGAGCAAACTATGCTCCTGTGAATCGGAGCTACTATATTTTTCGATAATTCATTTCGACCTTCGTCGAAGGCATGGAGAAGTCCTGTGGAGTTGGCATTGAATTGTATAACTGCTATGTGACCGAAGCATGAGAACGGGTGATTTGCTAAAAATAAAAATCTGTTTTGGATCATTGCTCCATCTTTATTGCTTAAGAATTAACTATAACTAAAGAAAATATTGTTTACAAATAAGATTGAAAAGAGAATTTAATGGAAAACGATTTTATCATAGTGTGGAAATCTAACTTACCTATTAAAATATGTCAGAAAATAAATAGTGCAACATTGGTTGAAAATATGTACTTTCAGGTTGAAGATTTAAGAAATGACTCAATTTTACAATATAAACAAACGGCAATTCATCAATATATTATATCAGTATGCAGAAGTCGTACTAGATAGCGTATTTATCTACGGAGAATTGGAAATGTCCATATTATCTGGGGAATTATTTTCATCACATACTTCGGGAGTCTTACTTTCTATGATAGAAATGGCCTTTTCTTCTATAACAGAAAGATTAGGTGTGTGATCTCGTGACTTTCGGTCGTGTGGCGTTTTAGAATCTCGATGGGAGCGACTCTTGGAACGCCGACTGCCCGAGCGTGAACGTTTTCGATCGCGTGATCGAGATCGTTTTTTATCCCTAGACTTAGACCGTTTCCTATCCCTGGATCTAGTCCTTTTGCGATCTCGAGAGCGAGATCGTTTCCGGTCCCGCGATCTGGACCTCTTTCTATCCCTAGATCGAGATCGCTTTCTATCCCTAGAGCGGGATTTCTTACGAGACCGCGAGCGCTTTCGACGCGATCTTGAACGAGATCTGCGTCTTGAACGAGAGCGGTCGCGCTTTTTATCTTTATCACGAGACTTGGATCGATCTCGTTTCTTTGAAGGTGACCTCTCTTTTTCTTTCTCAATTTCTTTTTCTGGTTTGTCGTCTGCTGGCGTCGACGCTTTGGACTTGACTTCGGAAGAGTTGCCATTGGTTTCCACTACTGGTTTAGTTTCTTCTTTTTCATCCTTTTCCACTTCTTTCGGAGGCGACTTAGATTTGTCCTTCTTATCTTTTTCACTAGAGTCTTTCTTGTCTTTGCGGTCCTTGTCCTTGTCCTTGTCGCGGTCTTTGTCTCGGGAGCGATCGCGTTTGGAGCGGGAGCTGCGGTGGCGAGACCTTGACCGTGTCCTACGGGAACTGCGGTGGCGGGAACGCGATCTGTAACGTTAAAATTCAATTATTGTTTGGTGTGATCAGATCAGACTTTTCAAATGAATGATCAGACTTTTTAACCCCCAACGCAAAACAAAAAAACGACGGGGTATTATAAGTTTGATGTGTCTGTGTGGGTGTATGTCTGTCTGTGGCATCGTAGCTCCCGAACGAATGAACTGATTTTGATTTTTTTGGTTCGAAAGTCGGGAGTGTTCTTAGCTATGTTTGATGAAAATCGGTCGAGATATAATGCAATCGGCGGGGTTTTTTTTTATTATTTTTTTACAATACCACGTTGTTCTAAACATAATAAGAAATATCACAATAAATAATGAACTTTACAGGACCTGAAAAATACTCGACCGCTGATTTATAAATAAAATTATTGGACAATAGTGGCCCACTCTTGTTCTTTGTTGTTCTTGATTGCCCGTCTGTATATTTGTATTGGTATGGGCATCATGTGGAAACTACGGTACAAAATTGTATACGGTTTTCATATAAGTATAGCTGGAGGAGGTAACTTAAAACTAACTAAAAATCTGGTGCTGATTAATTTTGCTTGCAACACCCCCTTGAAGCTGAGTTATAGTCAGCAAATCCTTTTGAGACGCAAGTGCAATCACTTGAGATAGTGAGGATACCAGAGATATTATCACAATAAAACTGGAATAGGTTGGTTATAATAAAAAAGTATTCTATTTCATTAATTAAAAAGTAGATACATATACTATCAGATTTGTCAAATCAAAACTAACCTGGATCGATGCTTGTGGCGTGACCTGGAGCGACGGGAGCGGTGTCGGGACCGAGATCGGGAGCGCTTGGAGCGATGACGGGACCTGGAGCGGCGCGAGCGAGAGCGAGACCGTCTGCGTGACCGAGATCGAGACCGTGTCCTGAAAACAATTATTGTGTTCAAGCCTAAATGAATGGAAGATACTACAAGATAGTCATTATAAAGCCTTTTCTTTATGTTTGTTAACTAGTAAAACGGCCTTCAAAACATAATAGATAATTGTATGGCCCAAAAAAGTTCAGAACTCGACAGACTCAAAATATCCAACCAAATCTACATAACTTTGCTTGAAAATCTCTTTTTTGGTAGTAAGTGTAAATAATTAATTAATAAATAAATACAATTATTTATTAATAAAACTTACAAACAGTGTCACACATATTTAAGTTATTCAGGGGAAGATCTTATAAATAGTTTTAATAAAGGCTAACCAAACATTGTGTATAATTTTACTGTCTTAGAGACAGTTAAATTTTAACAAACAGTGCCTAGGAAATTACCTCTACTTGCCTTAACCTGCCTGAACTAGGTTTATTTAAACCACTGCTTTAGGCTATCACATTACTCATAATATTTTATTGGTACAAAATTACTCAAGTAAAACTTATATGAAAACATATTAAGGAAACATTCGACAGAATAAGCAAACCTAAGGCTATAATTTTATTCTTGGTAGTTAGTATTTCATAGTTTACATTCCAACATAATAATGTTGATTTAAGGGGTGGTAGCCTAATGGCTAGGGCGTCGGACTTGCAATCATATATATTATTGCATATTGCACTCAAGCATTAACCTTAGCATGAGGGGTTAACAAGAATACTAGTAATGTGACCCACATTGCTAGTAAGCTTTTTATTAAAAAAAATGTCTATGTGCAATATGTATAATAATTTTTTACCTTCTTTTGTCCTTAGAGAGAAGCCCTATGACTGGGTCAATGGCTGCTGATATCAAATTCTGTGCTTCCTTCACTCTACACATGGCTTCTTCTATCTCCCGTTGAGCTGCCTCATTACTCTTAGTTTGTGGTTTGCAGATCGCTTGTGTGGCATGGTGCACCTAGAGTTATGAAAAAGAGATAAAATAACTGATTTACCTCCTGATTACTAACTACTGCATGTTAAGCAACTGCCCAGTGATGCTGTAATGCAACATAGGCATTAAACTGATTAAACGCTAATTTGCAGAGTAATGTAAAAGGCAACATAGGCATTGAAATTACACAGCATTTGAGACTCATCAACTGTCTAATGATGACAACACGCTAGTGATACTGCTGGCATCTAATATAAAGTTACCTTGATCGCCTGTCCTTCTATTATACTGCCGTTTAATTGCAGTGCTTTAATGATAGTCTCCTGCTCTGTCATTTCAATGAGAGCATACCTCTTTTGATCTATATCTCGGTCACAAAATCTCATATATTTTACTTCACCAGCTTGACAGAAGTGATCAATTAACTGCTGAGATGTTAAGGTGTCCACATCACCAACAAGAACAGTTCTCCGTATTTCCTCTATTTTTCTTGAGTCATAGGTTGCTGGTAGAGGCGGGTACGGCGGTAACCCTAACGACACTATCTTAGGGTCATGAGATTGGATCACCTGGTTGGGAGGAACACCGTCCAAAGCGTTGATAACATGCGCCGGTAAACGTGGTTCCACGGTGCTCAGCCCCGGCACTAAAGTGCCATTGCTCGACATTTCCAGAGCCTTGTGCTCATCAGGGATCTCCCCTGACTGCATGGGAATTACAATCAGTGCCCGATCAATGAACACGGTATTGGTCATGTGCTGGGCTACGTTGACAGTTGCTGAATCGTAATATTTTACATAGCATATTCGAGATTGCACCGGGCAGGACACGTCTCGGATGGTAGGATACAATCTGATGTCATCGATCTTCCCCAAATACCCGAACAGTGTTTGCATTTGATCTTTGGTTGCCTGGGGCGCGATGTTGGTGACTTGAATCACCCTCGTGCTGCCCGAAACCATTTTCGACGATTTGCACATTAAGTTACGCGTTTCACGAACACTTATGACTTAAATATGAGTTTTACCTATTTATTTATCTACATTTTGCGAAATTACAAGAAAGAACTTTCAGGAAACGGTAAATTAAATTATTTGTACGCACGCTTACATTCATTGAGTATGTTGAATGATGAATGCAAGATGAATGATTGAACGGTAATGAATTGAAATAATTGAATGAATGAATGATTCCATAGACAATCATAAAGGCAGAGTCCAGAACAATATTACTAAACTAAAGAAAGATTTTATATTAGAGAGTATAACAACCACCAAAGCATAAATGCAGTTGCTGATGCGTCGACTGCAGAACGACTTGAGCGCGAGCCGCAGTCCCAGGGAGAAATCGGCTCTCACGCGCACAAGTCGATACACACTTGTGATACTTTACGACGGACTCCAACCAGTCAGACCCCTCGTTATTTCATTAAAAACATATATCCTTTTCGATTAGAATCTCCTATCCAAAAATGTTGTGTTATTTTATTTTTTTTTACATTTAAGTATCTAGATCACTTACTTCAGGTTCTTGTTTTGATTTGTTTACATTTCTAAACGTGCAAGGTTCAATAAAAAAAGAAACAAGCTTCGGCGGCAATTTTCCGGATAATATTTCGCTAATCTAATTTTTTTTATAATGTTTTGTGAAAATGATACGATTGAGTCACTTAAATTAAAATTAAAATCAGGTATGGCATTGAGGATAGTAATTGATAAATAGATACTTACATGACGTACTTCTAAAACAGGCGAAGTAGTTTCCATAGTTTTTTGCTACTGTGTAAGTTTTGTATTTAATTTAAGATTTAAGTATTGTAGATAAATAAATACCTACTAATCTAGATCATTTAATAGAGCAATCTCACTACTTAGACTTATCTTTTTCTTAAAATTTTCAACCGACCAATCAATTCAACCGTATTTTTTTTGTGTATGTATGTTAGGCAACACTTCACCGATTGTGGATCGATATCAATATTTTTTTTTATTTGAAAGTTTATGTAACAACGAAAAATATCAATGCTAAGGGGTCCAGAATCATGAACTGAATTCATGGTAAGCGTTTGTGCGTCGATGTCCCTTCCACCCTGTATACTTCCAAAATTGTTTCACACCTAAGTAACATTATTTTTAACATATTATTTAAAAAAAAGCTTATTACTAATGTGGGTCAAACATTATTACAATAAAATTCTTATTAAGGCCTTGTGCTAAGCTAAATTGCAGTGTTCGGTTCACGTCGGTAGTGCAACGGGTGGGTTTTGAATCGGTAACCACACGATCGCAAGTCCAACGCACTAGCCATTAATATTAGGCTACCACCACTTATGGTTATATATAATATGATTTAGAATAGTAATATATTAGGTATATAAAAATAGAAAATATTAGGTAGGAAAGTAGGTATAAAGTAATTTCTCATGGCTTCCTAATGTCTAACTTGTTACAATATTAATTCTACCTTCAGTTACAAAGCGGAAGTTATCCAAAGAAAGAGAGGTATTAAAATTACGTAATAAAGAACGTTCCATTGTCGAAGAGCTCAATACAGTTAAAGCTGAAGCGAATTTTTGTACAGAACAATTGGAGGTAAAAGCTTGAACAGAATTTTTGTTTTACACAGATTACTATTAGGTTACCGTGTTGCTCGAAGTATTAGGTAGTTTAACATTTTACCTAAGTATACCATCAGTGAAGAAATGAATTTTCTTTAATTAGAAAATTCATTTCTTTGTGAAAATTTCGCAATATTTAATGCTAAAAAATAATAAAAAATAAGTATACCATCAGTGTTCAAATATACCTATCACTGATGGAAAATAAATCAACTTCGAATGATTGATGATGGTATAGCTTGTTTACTTAATGGGTTGATCACTTTCTCATTGTTTACTCAGCTCCTGAAGAATAATATAACTCAAAACAAACATCAAATTTCAATGATTGATATTTGCACCACTTCTGAAACTTTGAAAATTGAAACGCACATTTCTACTCTGAATGAACATTTGGAAGGTTTTCAACAGCTGTTTGATAGAGGTTCGTGGTAATAAGTATACTCACATAATTTGTAAAAAACAGAATGACCGTGCTTTCTGAAGGGTGATGATGATGGTTGCGTTTTCCAATATCGCGCCCACGAAGCCATGACTGATGATCAAAAGTTGAAAGGATTTGTAATCCACTGGATCTAGATACTTTTGAAATAATATATTGCACCTGTTTCCCCTAAGACACCTGAACTCTGATGCCTGAAAACACAAATCCACGTAGCTGGAAACGTTATGTGAACTAGTACAGCCTCAATCATTGTTCTAAGAGTACAACATTGCACTTATACCCACCGTATTGGACCAGTTAGGAAATTATGTGTTTACAGGTTTCATGTAGATACCTACTTACCAAATATGTAATGTCCTCGACTGATATTCATTGCCCGGGCATAAAATAGGTACCACCCAACATTAGGGTTGTAACTGATGAGAATCAATCGGTCTGAGAATTACCCCTGCGTTTATCATGTAGGTACCTACCTAGATGTTATTTTGAACCCTCTCCTTACTTGCTAGGATCTATTCTAGTAGGTAGATCTGTAGGTTAATCCATATGTCCTAATCATTTATAATAATAAATGCGAAAGTAACACTTTATCTGTTATCTTTTCACGCCTAAACCGCAAAAAAGATTTTGATGAAAACTGTCAAAAAATTGTGAATAGAACTAAACTGAACTGAACTTTTGCGACGCGAGTGAAACCGTGGGCAACAGCTAATGGAATACTGTTTTAGATCGGAGAGAATTAGAGCAACGTTTGAAGGAGCAAAGAGACAAGGAAGCTGAAAAACAAGAAGTCTTGCGCCAAAAAGAGAAACAACTGTCCGAGGAACAAGAGACGCAAGAGAGAGAAGTGGCCGCAATCGAACAAGAATGTGAAGCGATCGAGCAAGAGTGTGCTGTGCTTAAAGTAAGTAATATCTACGAAGAACCACATTTATTCCTCACATTCCTCATTGCCGTTGATAGCAGCATCTCATAAGAGGCGACCAAATATCTAGCTTGCTCGGTTAGGACCGCTTTGAGTCCAATTCGCTGGCGACCAGCCTTAGTACGGAGTATTTCGTCAGTCGTCTCGTTTAACGCCTGTCTCTCTCATTTTAAGGGCTCAGATCTTGTTGGTGGAGCAATGCCTTCTGTTGGACCACTTGATACAACTCTACTCCTACTTTTTCCTTCACTTGTTCAAAAAAACTTTTTCTAGGTCTTCCCCTTCCTCGTTTTCCTTCAATTTTTCCTTTTAAAATGGACAAAAACAGTTTTCATGTCGTAAGTGTCAAGTGGCCAGTCGTTTAACGCCTAACCCATATAAAAAACCCATAATAGGTATCAGAATCAAATGAAATAATAAGTAATATTGGTGACAGCATATTGCGTATGTGCGCTAACATTCAATTATAAATCCGCAACTGCACTGTGACTGCACTTCATAAGCATCGCCAAAATTCAGAAAATAAACAGATAATTATGTCGGACTCGCGCGTCGAGGTATCCGTGAGAACTTACTCTTGAGGTTTGCGTCAATATCATCAGGTCACCCTACTGAAGTTTGTAAGCTACGAAATCACTTAAAATATCTAACGAAAACATTCCTAAAGCGGATTGATTAATTTCCACGGAGGAGAGAAAAAACTTTTTTCTCTCCTCCGTGTTAATTTCCATCGGTACGGACGAAGCGTTTAAATGCTTCTTCCTCCCTACGTACAGCCAGAGTAATAATAATAATAAGAGAGAGATAATGGTCAAACATGAGATTATCCAATATTTAAAAAACAAATTGAAGGACAAACACGTAATTGAAAAAATGTTCTCACTCAAATTGATTCGATACGTCACTAGTGATGCAAGAGACTCAGTCATTTATGGCCTTTAAAAACGACTAGACTTCATTTTACGCGACTTAAGTCTGGAAAGAAGACTACAGTTTCCAGTATTAAATATTAAGACTTTCATTTTAAAATACAGACTGCCTCATTAGTCTAGTGGTCCTAAGTGCGACTGCTACGCTTGAGGTCCTGGGTTCGATCCCCAGGTCGAGCAAAGTGTTATTGGGGTTTTCTATGAAATTCCCAGTAGCAGCTCGGAGTCTGGATTTGTGCCTGGTTAATGGCAATAGGCTCGCCCCCTATTACATGGGACCTAAACATACCGGCGAAATGTGGGTGTACATTAGTACACCTCTGCTTAACCCTTCGGGGAATACAGGCGTGATGGTATGTGTTATGTTATGTCATTTTACTAAAGGACTAAAAGACAAACGACTAGAGCTTATTTTAAAAGGACTCGCACCTGAGTCGTTCTTGATATTCAATACAGCTCAAGCTCTAAGGTTAAAATGCAATTGAAATCTGATTTGGTAGTTTGTTTTTTATAAAACCTTTATAGTAAACAGTCAAGTAAAAAATTAAGTAGGTAGGTACGTGATCAGACTTTTATTTTAACAGTTATTCAGTTCGATAAATAAATATCGTCAAAACAATGACCTATATAAAAATTATTGTAGTATTATTACTTATAACGTTACTAAAAATAATAGATATTATTAGTATTTTTTAACAATGTAACAATTTTCTAGAAATACACTATAAATTTTGCTCTGTTACATTTGCCACTAAGACTTATAATAGTTGTATTTATTGAATTGAAAAATTGAAAACTTCACAAGACTTCGAGTCCTTTTAGTCTTATATGCCTTTAAGTTATATAAGCCTTGTAAGTTACGACATAGTCTTTTTACACCCGATGTTAAAGGACTTCTACTTGATTTAGTCTTCAGTTTGAGTCTTTTGACTCCAATACTTGAGGGTTAAAAGACTAGTCGTGAGCCTTCAAAAATGAGTCTAGTCTTTTTTAAACGACTGAGTCACTTGCATCACTATACGTCACGGTCATTTCCCCAACTACAAAAATGTAAGTTCGTAATAACAAAAAAAGGTATTCAAATTTCCCATTTTCGGATTTTGACGTTTACTTGTGTATGAGACTTTTTTACAGATTCAAAGGATCGTGCTGCAAAAAAGAGTTGAACCGCAGAAATGTTATGTAATTCCTACCACTACAAAAACGATTTAGTAGGATTGGTGGCTGGTGTCAATGTTTTTAAATTATTTTTATTTCAGAAAAGAAACAATGCGATAATGTTAAAGTTAAGAAAAAGATTGCTTGAAGTGGAAAATACAAGACGCGAGGCAATGAAGCGAAACACCTCACAAAATAGCAACCACAATGTATCAAATTAATTGGATATTTCCGCACACTTATTCATAACATCATTGATGGGTTCAGAATAAAAACTTAATCTTAGAGGATTTTATATTTTATTTTATTTCATTCTTTTAATAAAAAATGCCTTCTAAGATTTTATCTATTACATTGTCTGTTAGTTACAAGTGAAGCTAATCTTAAAAAACGCAGATTTAGAGGCACTTAATACGACGCTATCGTAAATACGCAATACGTTACGTTAATATGTCTAAAAATACAAAATATTGTTGTACATTAGGTGACATTCATGAAAATAACTACCAATTTCCACACGTTCACAACATAAGAAGGGTAGGCAAAAAAATAATTTAAAGTTTAGTAACAACCAGAAGAAAAATAAGACATGAAATCCAACACATAAAAAAAGACACTAAGTAACTAGTTTCACTACCTGCCGTTATTCAGCGTCTGTTTTTTGTCAACAGACGAAACGCAAACAGACGCTAAAGTCGCTCCGAGTAACGGTCGTTTATGATCACTGGACGGCAAAGAATCCCGAACATTAGGTATAGATGTGTACCTAATACGCCAGCTACCTACGTAGTACGTGGGTATACTATATACAGACAATCACTGCAATTGTATGTTATGTACCTGCTGTAAGATGTAGAAAATGAAGCCGGGCGACAAGATATTTAATACATTTAAAAATACTAAGAGAAGGTCTTACATACATAATTGATGTAAACGTTTCCTCATTCATTGTTCCACTGGCGCAGAAAGGATCAATAAATACCGCCTTACTCAAATTTAGTTATCTAGTTGAAGCAATAACGCAACACTTCGTTTAATCCAATGAGCTGAAGGTTTATCTGATGGCAGATAAAACGCTAGCACAAAATTTGATGAATGGCCTGTTGTCGCCAGAACTCCTTTTCTTTCTAAAGTCTTGTACAGCGGGCATTTATACCTAGTACCCTCATCAAAATCCACTTTCATTTTCGGAAACAGCCATAGGGCCGGCATATTGTCATTTAATATTTTCGGAAATTGTTCAGCTATTGTATACAATTTCCGATCCCAACGTCCACCGTCCATAAAGAGACCTTCTACATAAACCCCTGAATTTGGTGGTTTATTTTCATAATCAACATTGAGTACTTTGAAATCAAATACTAACAAATCTATAGGAATTTTCTCAGCTCTAGCGTAATTTTGAACTGAGCCCGTAAGGAAAGCCTGAGTGAAGAAGAACCCAGACAACCAAAATGTGGGAGGTTTTCCTTTCTGATACCAATTATCTAGCATTTCCAAACGTTCTATGAAGTCTGTCACATAACTAGGTAGTGGTTTCAAACTAGGGTAAGAAACTTTACGCCAGTTATCTGGAATTCGTCCAAGCAACATTGCGTTCGATTGCATATCTAATGCAGGGGACATTACAATAAGACCTTTTACAGCTTTTTGTAAGTCTAATAAAGAAACTTTAATCTCGTTTAACAACTTATTAAAACGTTCCATCTCTTGAATTAGGACTGTATTCATAGATTCACTGTAATCCACGGGATATTTCTTTTGAGCTGTTTCTAAATCAAACTTACGTGGTAGCTTAGAAAGAATTTCTGCAGCCATTTGAACGAGAATAACTTCTGTATTCCCACCCTCTCCACCGCTGCCTGCACCTTCAACAAGAACCAAGGCCTCCGTCAATGCCATCGAAGTACAATAATCACGTGTTATTCCTGCGTTCATATGCAGTCCAAATACTTCTGGTGGAGGATTAACAGGAACGCCTTCAATGTGTTTGAGATAATCTTGATAGTCACATCTTCGCGGCAGTCCATATTGTGGGCCAATAGCACAAAATGTGTAATTTGGATCATTAACAACACCTGGATTAACATAGTTATCTAATATTGTGACAATCAATCGACGATCCCAATCATCAGTCACTCTACCACCGTAATTGCATTCTCCAGTCAAATACTTAATAGCTATGTATTGTATTTCTTCATACTGATTTAGGAACATTTGTAACTGCATTACTGATATTTGGAAGTCGGAGTCATTGAAACCGTATTGAATATTCCATCCCAACGGACCAAATTTCTTTCTTTCTTGTACCACAGCATGAAAAAAGCTGATTCCATATAACAGTTTACTAAATGTTTTATCCTTGCCTGGACACCCTTCGAAAAATTCTGTTTCTTTTACAGGTTCCGAAATATACGAGCGATTTAAATTATGTTGAAGACCCGTAGGTGGCTCGTTTGTCATTTTGACAGCTATTTGTAAAACAGCTTGAGGAAATTTTTCAGATGGGTAACTAGTTAACCATAATCTGAAACTTAGATCTGTATTAGTTAAGTCGAAACCTTCTATGAGTTTTTCGAGGGCTGGAAGCCAAGAAACTGCTAAATGACAGTTTTGCAAACATACCCAACCACCTTCAAGTTGTGCTTTTTCTATCATCGCACGCGCGATAGGCCCTTGTCCCTGTCCTAAAGATATGGAATTGAATCTGTGTGAATATCCCATTCTTTCGCAATATTTTATCAGTGCTCCCATCGGATCTGAACCCGGAGATAATATGAATATTAAAGGTGCTAGACAATTTGAATCTCCAAAAGATTTGCCTATATCAAACGGGGGTGGTGTTATATATTTCCGGCCCATTTGCTTTTCAACAAAATCTGATATAGCAGTTGTTAATTTGTCTGGTCTTAAAATCCTTATGATCAATAATTTTTGAAACTGAGTCAGTTTATTTTCCCAAACTCCCGGAAGAGTTTTATTATGTGGTTCCATATCATCATAAACTTCTTGCCATTCATATATATTTCTCTCGAAATCTTTGTGAAAGCCCGCATATGTATGAAGATCAGTAATGCGACAGATTTCGTCCCAGCTTTTATCTGGTAACCACTCAACCGGTTTTTTTAAGGGATTTTCAATTGCTATACCTCCCGTTATAAGGAACATATGTTCGTCATGATTCATTTCCCCTGAGGAAAGCATCATTTTAGCGCACATAACATACGAAAACATAAGCTTATCTTTATCAAAAAGTGATCTGCATACGTTACTGTATAAATTATAGGTAAAAGTATCTTTCAAAAACTTTAACCGTTTATCTAAATCTTTAGATTTATTTGCGTTCTCAATTGAAATGATGTAAAGATTAATAAACCAGACTAATGAATACTGATACATAGGATCAACATTAGGTAATTCTGTAACGCAATAATATAATACAGCAGAATGTGAAGCAATAGGTCTATAACCATGACGGAATTTTTCAATTATTATTTCGGTCTCGGCACTAGCTTCTTGTTTTTTCATAATATCAACAGCTAATAGTTTTGAAGAGTCGAGCACTTCAACAGCAGTTTCATCTTCCAATATATCACCTTTTGTTTCCTGTAAAGTACGTAAAATATCGTCTTCTACTTGTTTGAGAGCAGCTCTATTGCCAGCACTTTGAACGATTAGTTTTTCTCTTTTTTCTTGTAAATCTGGTCTTTCTTTTGCTACTACAATTCCTAATAACTGATCTTCCAACCCTTCTTTAGTGAGTGCGAAGTTTATCAATGTAACTTTATTGAAAACTTCGGGCAGATAATGTGGATTTCTTAATTTAGTCGTCATATAAAGCCTGAAGTGTGGATGGTATTCTATTACATTATCTCCAAGTGCAATAAATTCTTTACCTGCTTGTGTGTATGTGTTTTTTAATAAAACAGGGTCTAATGGGGCCTCTACTTCTTCAAGAATAGTTTCTATGAGTGCAGGTTTTCCGTATTCTAAACAGGTTTCAATAACTTTCATGTAATTACCATCCGAGAACTTAAGAACTTGTAAATCGTTAGCTTTTTCCATAGTTTTTATCCATTTATTTGCTTGTCCCTGTGGGTCGATCATCAAAGACCATCTCATAGAGTTATCTTGTATAACGCCATTATCTACCGAAAATGAATCTCTAGGTAGTCCAGCGATACACCAATTTTGAATCTTAATATCGGTGCCTAAAATATCTTTAAATACGAAGTGTTCAGAATGTGGCATATTTAATTTTATAACGAGATCACGCCATTTGTCAATAATTTTTATCCTGATAGGTAATGTATAAGGGGCTAAATAGGCCATGATGCCACATGAAACAAGGATATCCCCCGCTAAATGATCAAATAACGTTTGTAAGTTTTCAGCAGCCATCGTCCAACGTACCCTTTCACCACCCAAGCCACCAAGTAACTTTTCAGCTCTGGCCAATTTATCTATACACATTTGCACTTCGTCTTCAAGTGCTTTTTTTTTAATATTAGCTTCTTCCAACGCTTCAGTTAATTCTGCCAACCTTGCTTCTAATCTTGCTACAAGAGCTTTCTTTTCTTCTAAAATAGCCATTGTTTCTGCGAATTCTTTTTCAGCTGCCTCTAATTTTGCCTTTTTAGGGGCTACAACCTTAGCTACTGCATCATACATATCCATGGCAATAATCCATTTGCACAGGCCTTCGGCTGCTGTAGAAGCTTTCGCAATAATATGAGGCTTGAAATCTTTATGACAAAGATACTCTTTTCTAATTTTTTGCATAATTGCAATAGGAATATTATCCTTATCAAAGTTTTTTAAGGACTCCAAGAAGCTCATATCTCCTAATATTCTTTTACTAGGTCCCCAATAATCTATTATTTTTTTACCAGGGTTAGCTGGATCGGGGACTTTATCTGGTGGAATACCTTTAATCACACACACTGCGGCCATGACTAATTTTACAGTAAATGGAGGATTCTTCATAGATTTTACAATCGTAATGTCAGCTGGCTTCAATGTATTTAAAGCTGCAATTGCATCTTCTAAAATCGGCAAAGCGAGAGCTAAATCGGCTTCACAGTCTTTTTTGAGTTCTTGTGCAGCTGCTGCTTGTACGTTTGCAACTTTTTGATCCTCCCTCACCTGAGCGGCTGCTTTGTCAGCGATTGCTGTTTCTGTTGCTATTTCTTCCATCATTTTAGCTGATTTGGCAGCCATTATCATTAGCTGTGGTTTCAAAGCGTTCAAATCACGCTGCATAATTGCGACGGCGTCAGCTGCGTGACCTAGTTTATCTAAACCGTTTGTGTACCTAAGTTTAGCTGCCCTTAATTCTCTTTGCTTTTTGTTGGTTAGTGACGTAAAAGATTTTATTAAATCTAAATAGGACGCCGACGTAATGTATGTTTTCCTTCCAAGATTGTTATAAAAATCTGTTGAAACGACTCGAGCGTCTACGTGAAATTGTTTGCACGCTATCACAGCTGCTGCTTTAACTTTATCAGGGACATTTACTTTTACCATATAATAATGGGCAACCATTTCTAACGCGTCTTCGGGCCAGTTGTCGTACCAATCGATAGTACAACAGTTTACCAAGGATGGATAGAGTCGTAATCTTGTTCTAAAAGAACTACCAATTGGGCTAAAACACAACACAATGTGTAATTTTGCTTTGCAGCGGCCAACAAAAAATGCAAGTATCTGTAATGGACTTATATCGAGGTTCCTATTACCACCTTGGGCAGCCAAACGTACCATTTCAAGAATTTCTTGTTTCTCGTCTAAGCCATACAAGTTAGGAACTTCACCAGAGTTGAGTAAGCTGTCTAAATTTTGTATGAAAACTTCTTCCTTTATTTGACTTTCAGAAAACAAAAAAGTTGTATCTTTATTTTGGCCACCAGATTCCCGAAGTACTAATTTTAAATCATCTTGCCAATCTTTTACACTGTAAGTTTTTGTAATCTCCGGTTGAAATAGCTGTTGACCTAATATAGTACTGGATAAACGTGTAAGAGATTGCCGACCAGAGCCACCAACACCAACAAGTAGAGCGTTTCCCGAAGGCATACATAAAAGTCTACAAATCTTTGATAAATGCTCCAAAGCATAGTCAAATAGTACAATAGTCATTTTTGCTTTATGCAACGCATTGTATTCGTTTAGCATTGCAATCGCTACGTTCAAAACAGCTTCTTTTGATGGCATCTCTTCATAACGTCGTTCACCCTCTAAACTATCCGTGTCGAGATAACACCCAAACATCATGCTTTTTATAGTTTCACGAGTAACTTCTCCCTTTTCATTTAGATAATCGTCTAGTGCATTTTCAAACGCATCCCTCATAAAATCTTTTGTACATTTTTTCAGAACTTCGAAAAACCAAGACCTGTCGTCGTCATCTACGAGTCTATCATAATAAACTCGTAAAATTTCGTGAACCCAAACCTTTATGAATGTCTTTTTATTTTCCACACATTCTTTCCTTAACAATGCACAGCCTTGAATGACTCTTGAAATGTCTCTTAAGTTAAAAGTATAATGCGACTTTGCCGGTGTTGGTCTTAGTCCTTCTGTTGCATTATCATATATTTCCATGGTAGCAGCTATAATGTTCATTATAAAAGGTTGTACGTCTTGACCAAATCCATTTCTCTTCCAACCTAACTGTAGCAAGGACATAAATATCTTAGTCATACTCTCTTTTGAAAACTCATTTATTGAGTAAATATTATAATGTCTCAGCATTCTTGGGTAAATAAGTTGCCGACTACCACCGACAGGCCCTATAGCTCCATAAAAGAAGGTATCATGGATGTACAATTTTTCAGTTGTTCTTAAGTCATACCAATGTTTCTGGTCAAAAAACAGTCTTAACAATTCTATGGCTGGCTGCGCGCCGTATACTTCTTTGGCAGGCATGTTCATATCATCAATAAATATGACAGCTTTTTTACCTTTAGATGGGCCGTAATGATTTTTTCTTCTTTTATTTAATTTGGAGATAACTAGATCTTGCGTTTGGTTAGCAGAAGTTGTCGTAGTAAATGTTATAAAACCTGGAGTATATAGGTCCATAGAAATACGATTCATCAAATAATTTTGAACTATAAAACTTTTTCCAGTACCTGTAGGTCCAATGAAAAGTAATGGTTGCATAAATCTAGTATGTAATTTCAGTAGAGCATAATATTTTTCGGTTTCCAACGTTGGAATGACTGTTTGAAGTAAATTAATCTGTTCTTTTATTGCTACACTTTTCACAGATTCCTGCCAAGGCTTCCAACAACCTTTACCTTTATACATGTAAAAATGGTCAATGAGCAAGCCATCTGCGGGAATAGAAACGTCGATACGATCAATTGAGTTTGGCAATCCTTTTTCGCCCTTAAAATAGTCTTTTATTAAGACATCATATTTTTCACGAGAATCTGTATCAAGTATGCCGCCAACACCCCAAACTAAAGCGCTCATGAAAGAAGCGATAAACCAAGTTCTGGTATGCCTTGTATCTTCTTCACCTTTTATTGCATTATCCATGAACATTACTACAAGTCGGAGCGTGCTTACTACTAAATTAACTTCTCCAGCTGTTACTAATTGTAGACAATTTTTCCTTACAAAATAAATCAGAGGTTCAAATAACCAATCACACATTGCGTAAATGTATTCCTCATTTTCTTCATACCATATAGGATTAAGCGTGTTTAACCATGACTTATAAAACGGCCTATATCCGAGTGATGCTGATTCCATATATATCATACCACATCTCGAAACAGTAGCAGGAGAGGCTTGAGATAAGTCCATGACCTCAAATATCATAGACATAACACTTGACATAGCCATCACTTCCCCTGAAGTTAAGCAAAGCTTTTTATTATCATCCAACACAGTATTCATATTTTCGATCCATACTGCATCTACTGGACCATCAAATACAATCCATTTCTTGACTGGGGTATCGTCTGAAGCAAAATCTCTAAACATTGTTGCTACAATACCATCAGTCCATTCGTACGATATAGGATCAAATGCGCCGTAAAGTTGACCCATAGTAACTGCTTTAGGATTTAATACTTTATAAGTGCATTCACATCCGCCAGGTTGATTTCTTTCTGCCATCAACGTTAACGCTTCTGATAGTATCTTTAATGTCATAGATTTTCCAGAAAAAGGATCACCTACTATCATGAATCCATGCCTTACAATCATCATTTCAAAGATTTGTATTACTTTAAGAAGGAAACAGTCCAATGGTTGTAAGTTGTTTCTTTCACATGTAATATAACAAGCATCCAAAAAATTCACGTAATCCGGTTTTGGTAATTGTATTCCAGGAAATAAATCGGATATAATGCCTTCAAACAACGGAACGTCACATGACAAGAACTTGGGTAAGTTGACATCTGTAATAGATCGAAGTAGCAGAATGCTTTCACTTTCATTCGGAAAAGCCCTCTTCAAGTTACCAGCAGCCGACAAAACGGTTTTCACAGCTCGCATTCCATAATCGTAGTGATTTTGTGAAGATAATTGTTCAGAACACAATCGATATGTGGTGACGATCTTCACCGACAAACTTCTGGCATCGACGAATCCAAAGGAATACAATGAAATTTCACCAATCATAGCATAATCGGGCACCATCATTGCGACTGTCCTAAATAAGACCTTCAAATTATCCGGTAGTTCAGAACGGCCAGCATAACCTGGATTCATAGTAATGCAGACATAACAAGCAGGATTTAAAGTTAATGTTGTACCTTCAAAATCAAAGACTTCCAATTTCTGCCTAATGGCTTGAACAATGCATAATATTTGCTGCGCTATGACAGAGAGCACCTCAACGTCTATTCTATTAAACTCATCGAAACACGCCCATGCACCACAAGAAGCCAAGCCTTTGAAAAATTTGCCCATTGCTTTATAATCTAATCCATCAGAGCAGTTAAAGACAACGCATTGAACGGCTAACGCTTTTGCTAAGTCTTTTGTTGTTTCGGTTTTTCCGGTTCCTGCCGGGCCCTCGGGAGCACCATTCAAATGAAGATAATAAGCTCCTATAAGAGTCCGGTAGCATCGATCTGTCAAGGGTGTTATAACTAACCGGTCGGAATTTCCTAAATATTCATAGGCGTATCTCACTACGGCATTTATAATCTTCACCATCACTTTTTCTTCTTCCCAATAGTACCGCAATTGAGCTAGCCATTGGAAATCTGTTACTTCAGTTACATTTTTACCTACTAATTCAAATATTACATCTTTGGCGTGTACATCAATTACGATTAGAGCTTTAATTGTAATACTGCTTAATTTGCTCAAATCAGTGCGCCGAATGATTGCAACAGTTTCATTAAGTTGTTTCGTTAACGACTGATGAAACGCCTCCAATTCACTTAATTTGTGGGTTTGCAGAGCTTCGTGCACATCTACAGCCCAATAAATTTGAGATATAGCTAACACTACCATTCCTTCCCATGATAGAATCCATTCAACGCGCGATATGGTTGGATAGTCATAATAAGATAATTCAGTTTCCGATTTAACAGATTTTAACATTTGATCCTCAACCTGGACTAACCACTTTTCCACAGAACCCCTAGCTGCTTGAACACTAATCGTCTCTAGAAATTCAATTTGCTCCCCTTCCATCGATATCATTGCAGATATATTAAACTCTTCATCAAACACTAGTTTACTTATACCCTCAAAACATTTTTTTAAATGTGGTTGAACTTTAAGAGGATTCTTCGTTTCGGATAAAATTTCTAACATCTCGTCATTGGATAGGAAGAAAAATCTTGGGAAATATAATCGTTTCTTTTCCAAATAATTATTAACACCATCGTTGATTTTTTCCAATAATGCTGTTGCAATTTTAAAAGCTTCCAATACGCCTGAAGCTCCGGCAAGCTCAAGAGCATGAGGATCTTTCTCTACTGAACCCATGTACCTACGGTATATATTATTTACTTCAGTAAACATAACTCCTTCTTCGGGCATCTGAGCAACTATGTCTTTAGAAGAAAAAATGGGCAGTAAATACAACCACTGGCTTTGAACTTTGCCCCATTCATCGATAGTTAAGTTTGTCCTAACAATTTTTTCATACCAGGCTTTTACTTGACTTTCAAAAGGCTTGACAAAAGCTGAACCTCTCATACCAACAGTTTTAACTATGTGATCATCTAAAACACATTGAATATCATCAAGTGCAGTAAGAATATATATTCCGGTATCCTTATATGGATTAGTTTTAAAACATATATCCGTCCATTCAGCAATCATTTTGTTAAGATTGGTTATCAAAGCGAGTTCTTTGGTTGCCGCTACACTTATAATTTCATACTGATCAATATCGTGCCAGAGATCAAAGTTTATAATCTTTCGTAATGTAGTACCCGCAGTAGGCGTCAAATCGAAGCCAGCAATAGTAGACATCTCATCCCAATGTCTTTGCACTAAGGCTGGATTACACATAATGTGAGCCATCTGTACATTAGGCCTCCAATTTTTCAGTTCGGCGACAGCTTGAGCACAAAGTTTCATTGGAGCCGGAAGATTGTTAACATCAAGATCGTCCACCAGCCCCTGAAATCGTTTCTCTACGCCTTCGGCAATTTGCTGTTTGATCTTATTTCGATAATTTTTCGAGATTTTTATGAATTCCTTATAATAAAAATCATGGTCCATTTCTATTTGGACGTGATCCAAATATTCAAATGGCCCATCCATCCAAGTATAATAGCTCCGCTTCCATTTATGAGCTAAATATATAAGACTGTGGAAAGGTTTAATGTATTCTTTTAACTCTTCCAAATCAGGATAGTTAGTAATTGGAAATTTAAATGTTGCTTCTTCGGTATTAATCCAAGTCACAAGTTTGTCGCAGTCATCCAATCGATGAACAAGTTTTCTTAAGTATTCTAAATATTCAAGTGTGTGGTTTACATCATCCATATTATCTAATAGTTCCAAATAAGGTATCATTTCGACCACCTCCTTGTTTAGGTAAGCAATTTTTGCGAGGAGGTTTTCTTCCATGTCTGCCTTATGGGATTCATACGCTGCAGCGTTTCTTTCAAAAATTGGTTTAATGTCTTTAAGCCAATTAACTGTCCGAGTGTTAGAGGCTACATGTTCTTCTGTCAGAGAAGTCATTTCAAGAAGATTGGATATAATATTGATTTGTAACATAATTCTTTCCTTTAAAGCTTCAACTAGAACTGTTTTGGCGTGTAAAATGTATATCCCTTGCTCTATTAATTCTACTGCATTCGCTGGCTCTTTAAGCGCCCTTTCTTTGATTTCTTCAAATGAAGCGCATATACTGTCATTTTCTTTTATGTGAGCGCTTATAATACCTGCTATTAAGTCATTAACAAATTCTAAGGCTTTACGTTTTAAACCATCTACCATTCTGAGTTGACACACGACTGCACAGTTAAAGTATTCATTTTCTACAATCGCTGTAATCTCAGAATCTATTCCTTGGAAATATTTAATCTTATCCCGACAGACTTCAAACTTTTCTTCCGCATTGATAAATTTTTGCAGAGCTTCCTTTGCTGGAACACCGTATAACATACTATATTCTTTTCGTAATTTTTTTTGATATAATTTTAATGGTTCAAACACCAAATCTAATTCATTTTGTAATCTTTCGTGACCGTCTCTATGTAGCCAATCGTTATATTGAACTGGTAATGCATCAAAGTTATATGGTATTCTAAGATACTGTTCTATAGGCATTAGTCTTTGGGACATGTGGCATATGGAGTCTGCGATGTTATGAAAGACTTCATAAACAGTTTCTAGTGATGGATCGTAAATAAATTCACCGTCAAAAAAATCTAGTTCTAAATTTAGAATAAGAACAGTTTCTGGATCTTCAAGGCCCTCTATAATAGCCTCTATAGATCTTCGCATAAGCTCTTGAATCTGCATAGCTATCATTTTAGTAGCACATCTTACAAAATCTGGTATCTTTTTAGTGCGCATTCCTCGCAAACACCTCGGATTTTTCAGCCATTGCACAAGTATTCCATACCATGTACTAGATACTAGATAATCAGCTCGCCGAATTTCTTCTAAAACTTTGGCAAGAAATTCCTGCAATTTTATGGGTCCCCGTGCTCTATACTTGGCCAAGTCAATGATGAATTCGGGAAATATTCTTTCGGAAGACTCCAGCACTAACCTAATAAAAGGATGTAATATAAGGGCACCATCAACAAGCTTTTTGCGGAATTTAAGCATTTTCTCGTAATTTTCTGTTATCCCTTTATATTTAAAATTAGGTTCCTGATATCTAACCCTGGAAACTCCCGGTGTATCTCTGATAATGGTTTTAACGGCGAGCTCATGGAGGTTGCTGTTCCATTCGTCTTTGCTCTCGTTGATAAGTTCGTCCATCAAGACAGGAAACGAGTGGCGTAACTTGGAAGGAACTAAGCTGCAAATTTTTCGTTCCCAATCCTTCGACATGGGTGGGGGTTGAATTTGTTGTGCGCATATTCGCAAAACTGCGATGTGTCTTGATTGTGATATCTCGAGGCGGTCCCGTTCACGCTGTGCTGGAAGCGGTCGTGCTATCTCTACCTTTCTCTCAGTAGCTTTTTCTTCGAGGATTGTACGGAAGTTGGCTTGTTTTTCCTGAAATGAATGTTATATTCATGAGCAATGCTATTAGATACGCGATGGTCGTACTTACCCAATTACCTACTGATTACATATGTTTTAATTCAAATATTAGTAGAAATAATATTATACGGTACGACTGCCTTCTAGTCTTCTAGTAAAGTCACAATCGCAGTACCTATTTCTTATATCAACTATTAGGGTAGATAATAGTTATCGAGTGGTGTTTTTATCCAAAATCATAACTATAACATCATTATATCATTTGTGTACCTAACACGGCTTTAAACAAGGGAATGGAGCTCCAGAATTCGGCCAGATTCTTAGAACAGTAGTCACACACGATTTTTTGCCGTAAAAAATACGTTTTGCACACCGAGAGCTTGGAGAGTTTAGACCAATTAAAATATGATCTAAGCTGTTAGATGATACTTCCTACGCACGGCTGTCATCGTTATATGGACAGAAGCTTATCAAAGGACACGCTTAGCATGGCGATAAAATGTGTCAATTAATATATTTTAGGATAAATCTAACTGGATCCATTCGTATTTCCTATGACAAATTGTACCAAAAAGACTATGTCATAGTCGATCTGAATTGTTTGGGCATAGCTGAGATTATTCAACAACACGACTATATCAAATTCTTCGCCTTACATACAGTTTGTTCGAAATAAGTAAGCCGATCGGAAGTTGTCTGCAAGTGGTTTAGAAGTGGTAAATTCTAGAACTGTAACAAACCGTATGTATTCGGTACTGAGTAACGGGTACGCCATCCAGTACCGAGTACCGAAACGTTACTCACGAATTTATTTCGTTACTCGCATCTTTCGTATTTTCGTACTACTGCTAGTATCGTTGATGCGAGAATTGAATGGTTTGCCGATCGTATATCGTTATTCGCATGCGCGCGCTTATTCAGTGATTTGTGATTTTAAAAACGTACGTTGCAAAGAGAGATATTTGGTTGTCTGTTTACTGTTCGGTTCCTTTAAAAATTAAAGGAATGTTTTAGACAAAGTTTGAGATTAGAACAGAAATTTAATACCATTATGAGATGAAAGAATAATATTTGATGTTGATTTATCGTTAGAATGTCCTAATTTTATTGTCAATAAATAATGTTCGATACCGTATTGTTCTTTTTAATTAGTGGATGCATAAATGCGATGTTATTGTGATATTACATATTTTCACAATAGTCAAACAGTAAATCTTTTGCAAAAACAATAGTTTTCCGTCAGACGCTTTACTTGTTGTTTTACCCAATTTACTCAATTATTATTACCTACCTATAAGTTAAAATATAGCATCTTACGCGGCTAGGTAGGTATGAAACACGACCCGATGCGATGATCAAAAGTAACGAGTAACGTAACGATACGAAAGTAACGAGTACTCATTGGTATAGTAACGAATACATCAGGGTACGCTATTTTTCGTTACTTTTACACCTCTAGTAAATTCCAATTGAAAGAGTCGGTGTAAAGATATTTAGAATCGTATATGTTTCTCATTTTTAATTATATTGTTTACTAATTCCGATATTTATGTATGAAAACACTTAATTAAACGATATTATCACCGCGGTAGTTCGGAACGACTAACATCCGATCGGCTTACTTATTTCGAACAAACTGTATAGTTGATACAGGTCAAGCGCGAGTTACCAGCTTCGATTCCTATTTTAATTGAAAAAGGTCCCTCGATGACCTGAGCTTCTAATACGAAGCTGATGAACCTACTAAAAAAATTTAATCAAAAATAGGCATGTATGCCGTACACCGACCGAGGGAGGGATAAGTTTCGAATTGCGAGACTTCTACATGGCTTAATCAGGTCCTGTATATAGCTACCTACCTATAGCCTTATGATACTTAATCGTCTTTGTCAACATCATTTACTAATGCCCGGTTTCTGAGGCACTTTTAACGGTGGTTTATCTATTCATTAGCGCTATTGGTTCGATAACTTGTGAAAGTGCGTTTCCGAACACCGCGATGTAAGATAAACTCCGTTTAAACTGAGGTTAACTTAACTAACCAATGTTAGGGGTTTATCGGTTCCATAACTATAAAATTGACGTTTCATTTTAAACTACATCTACTTTTAGGTTATCTATATAAACTTGTAACGTATTATTATAGTAAATTGCCAGCAAAAGCTTAATATTAAAAATATACAAAGAAGAAAACAATTAGTGTTAGCATAATGAATACGAGCAGCTCATCAGAGTCTGATTTGGAAGTAATGGAGTTTATTGTTAATATATCAGTACCCAGAAACTTAAGACAAAGGAGAAATCCTTTCGAAATGTTTACGGATGAAGAATTTCAGTCGAGATATCGCTTTGATAAGAACACTGTGATACACATAAGTGATATTATCAGCCCTGCTCTAGCTCCCGTCACGCATCACAAATATACATTGTCTGTTTTGGAACAAATTTTTATCGCATTACGATTTTACGCTACAGGTACTTTTCAAGTAGTAATTGGTGATGACATAAACGTTCACAAAACCACTGTATCAAGAGTAGTGTATAAAGTAAGCAAGGAAATAGCTAAGCTAGCTACAAGTTATATAGGTATGCCAAATTTTAATGACCTGAGAGAAGTCAAGGCACAATTTTTTAACATAGCTGGATTTCCAAATGTAATTGGTTGTGTAGATGGATCCCACATACCAATTCAATCTCCTGGAGGTGAGCAAGCAGAACTATTTAGAAATAGAAAAGGTTTCTTTTCTATTAATGTACAAGTTGTGTGCGATGCAAAGTTACACATCCTTGATATAGATGCTCGCTGGCATGGATCAACACATGACAGTACTGTCTATCATAACTCATTCCTGCGAGCGCGGCTGGATAACAATGAGATAGATGGTCACCTCCTAGGAGACAGTGCATATCCTTGTGGAAGATTCATGATGACGCCATTTTTAAATCCAGCTACAAATGCGGAAAAACTTTACAATGAAGCACAAATCAAGACCAGAAACACAGTTGAAAGGACATTTGGTGTGTGGAAAAGAAGATTTGCATGCCTTTCTCAAAAATTAAGATTAAAATTAGATCACACATTAGCTGTAATTGTTGCAACAGCTGTGCTACATAATATAGCTCTACAGCAAAATGATACAGTAATAATTGATTCTACTCCTGAAGAAGATATTGTTATAGAATCGATTGAACGATCTATTTCCTCTGAAGGAAACCATTTTCGACGGTTATTGTTGGAGCAATATTTTAGGTTGGTTAAGCTTTTCTTATATAATTTTCTTAACTTAAGCTAAATTTACACTGCAAAATTTTAAGTTCTAGGTACATACTATGGGAACACAAATTAAAAGACTAATGATATTGAGTATATATGTATATTTTTTTGTATTTCAAGTTATAAAATTAAGATGCTAGCAACCAAAAGGATATAAATATGGGAGTTTCATTGATCCATATCATATTATAGAGAATTATTTTAGAATATGCTTGTACGGACCTAGAAATTAAAAAGAAGAATTTTAATAGTGATACTATACCACCCATTATAAACTAAAATTCTTCTTTTTATATTCTAGGTCCATTTTTGCATTTTCTAGAAGAATTCGTTTTAATTCGATATCAACATCGAGTAAAATTTTAGTTTTTTCTAATTTTATTACTTCCTGTTGTCGTTGAATTTCCAATATTTCTAACCTTTTACTTGTTATAGCATCTTCATTAATTTGCTTCTGATTCTTTCGTTTTATTATAGAAGCACTGAGATTATTTAAATTTTTTTTCTTTGTTTCAGTTAAACATATTTTCTTTGTTTTGGGTGTGCTTCCTAAATCCTGCAAGACCGGTGAAATAGGTCTTTTTACCAACTTCATGGAACATTCAACTTGCTTAGAAGTTGATTGCGTTTTAGATGCCAAATCTTCTATTATGAGGATGTCTTGAGAAGTACCAGGATGTGCGTCTCCAGTTACTACATGTGTTTCAATATCTGTAGTAAATAAATAAAACATTGTTAATATTGTGTACTTGATTATTGTACTGACATGTAAAACACGTTGCACTGATATTAATATGACTGAAATGATGTCACTATACTGATAAATAATATATGTGTGACATGATATAATATAATTGTACCAAAGCGTGCTATTTGAGTATATTGTTTAGGAATTTGTAATTGTTTTATTTATACTGATAAAGCTCTATCCACACATATCAGGGCCCAGACACAGACTTGTGTTAATGAGTTCATATAAAATGTAGTACCTACACCAATATTTTGCTAGATGCATTGCAAATGAGAAAAATTAACCATTCTATTTAATTATGTTAGAAGAAACTTTTTGCACTTACCTAAGTTGTAATATGGTGCCGATGAGTCAAATTCGTTAGAAAGTGGTTTGAATTGAGGAGACAATAAGGCCACAACTTTCTCATCAATTGTGGTTGTCTTAGGACAAAATGTTCCACCTCCTGTCTTGTACATCTCGGACTGAAATTAAAATTGAACATAAATTACATTTTTTATGGCACTATTGTGTGACATATATATTACTCTGAGGCATAGCGAGAAATATATATTTATGGTACGCTTAAATAAGGGTTGCTTTACACTTAGCACACTTAAAATATACATTAAGGACTACAAACAGTAAATTCACAGAGATACGACTTACCTTATCATCACTCATATTTTTTCTCGCTTTTTTCTTTATGTTATCATACAAGGCATGTAACTGCTTTTCAGTCCTAAATCCAGTTTCAGAGACAGCATTGTATTTATTAGTCAGCTCCATCCAAGCTTGTTTCTTGGCATCTACAGAAGTCCCGTCTGTTCTTTTGTTGTCGATTATGTGCACAAATTCTTTAGCCACTTCGATAAGAAGCATCTTCTCTCTTTCAGTAAAATTTTTACTGCGTTTTCCAGATTCCATTATATTTTATATAAAGAGTGGATATAGCAAAAACGATTGAAGATAGAAAATCAAACAGCAAAGCAATCGTTTTAAAAATAATTGACATTGACAATGATCAGTATCACAGATAAAGTCGGCAATGATGTGGCTCATAAAGCCGCCCATAAATAATGACTTATCATACTTTTTAATTAAAATAGTGTTAAGCCACTTAATTATCCTCGAAAAAAATATTATACTAAATAAAACTAGTAATAAAGACAAATTAAACGAATAAAACTGATTTTAACTGCGATCTCATAAACAGAGCCATCTAGCGGCAACTAAGGAACTAGTTATCGGTTAGATAGTTATTGAATGGTTTGATAAGTATTCAGAAACGCAGTGACAGTTAACCGACGTTTAACTTAAGTTTATCTTTAATGAATCAATAGTTACTGAGAAGTTATCTGGGGACTTCAGAAACCGGGCATAAGACATCTTGATCTAGATGTAGTGCTACCATAAAATCAATAGTTTTACCTTGAGCCTATTATAGGGTGGGAGCGGCGTGAACGGTAGCTGATCCAATTGGTGTACATCGGGTATGGGCCGCATAAGGGGCACACGGCACCCATTTTTCGTCTGAAGCAGTTTTCTTAACTCTCTTTCGTCCATAATTACAGCTGCTTTGCAAATAATAAAACAATTATTTTAAACAAAATGTTGTTTTTTTACAAATTAAAAGCATTGCAACAAAAATATTGTGACGTCTATCAATAAGGTATTGATGTCACATCCGAATGTGGAACACATTTATTTCCATGGCAACCTGTTTTGGACCTATTACCCTATTGCAAAGAGATTTAATAGTAGTAGTAATGTATAAAATGTATTTGCCCTATTGCCTCTCAAAATAACCGTTACGAGTTTAATATTTACAAATACCTATCTACCTAAGAAAAAAGCGGTTAGAAACAATGAAATATTTAGGTGTATTTTATTACAGTTTATAAAAAATATTATAAAAGAGAAGTAATTAAAGATTATTGTTTGAATGAACATTTTTCCAGGAATTCAAGGGAGTAACTATATTTATTCTGCTGTGTTCGCGTTTCGCTGGAAGATTTTTGAAAAAAAAAAGAACTGTGTATTGTAAAAGACCGTCATAAAGACTGCGACAGCTGAATAGATTCCGGATTCGTACACACGGCTACACATCAAGCTATACAAAACCAGTTTAGACTGCCCTCCATTGTAGAGGTTTTCCAGCACAATCAAGGCCAGCCTATACCTACTGGGTGTGTATAGCTTGATGTGTAGACTGTGTAGCCGTGCATACCTATCTCTATACAATCAATTAATCAATACACATACATAACTAACATAACATACCATCCAGCCTGTGTTCCCCGAAGGATTAGGCAGAAGTGTAGATACTAATGTACACCCACACTTCACCGGCATGTTTAGGTTTATATGTAATAGGGGCGAACCTATTGCCATTAACCGGGCAAAACTCCAGACTTCGAGCTGCTACTGAGAATTTTATAGAAAAACTCATTAACAGTGCTCGACCTGGGTATCGAACCCAGTAGCGTACAAAGGTCGAAATGAGAATAAGTGTAACTAGTCCCTATTGTAGACGAGGAGTCGAGGCCAGCTCGCGTAAAGTGCTGAACGCGGTGCAACAACGCTGAAGCGCATGTCCTCATTTTGTGTTAGCCGCGAAAACTAACTATAGGACTACTTAGAAAGCTGGTGTTTTCTATTTCGATGGATGTGTTCCCTAATTAACACACTTACCTAGTCACCATCTCCACGGACGAGAGCCAACAAATTCGATACAAACTCTTATGGGCACGGTCACTACATGCGATATCTGCTATCGGGCGAGCGAATGACTCTTTGCGATTCTCTTATTCGTGGAGATGGCATCCATAAAGGGACTTTGGGAAGTACCCTTAGGAATGGAACAATAATATCAGCGCGGATAACACCGTAGTACACAGCTATTAAGAAATAAAACTCAAATAAACACGTAAGATGAATTATATTCGCACAAACAATGAACAGATGCACAAATATATTTTGTATGTTATGAATCAATATATACATCATAGTTTTTATAAAACCTTGTCCTTATTAGCAATATTTACATTACATCACATTCATAGATGATTAATTTTAACTATCATTATTAATAGTGGAACATGTTATTTAGAAAAAGTAATATCTTCTTTCTCATTTAGGATACATACCTAAGTAAATACATATTTTGGTGAAATCAAATTAAACCATAAATTCCGACCTTAGAAGTTAAAGAGAGAGAAATACAGTTATTTTTTTTAAGATTAATGTTTATATTTAGATACGATGAAATAAACGAATGTTTCAGACAGATATTATATAGGGGGGTGAATTATATAATGTGATGGGCCGATGATGGACGAGTTCCCAGGAGTAGGCTTGCCAGACGTCAAGTCATTGCAAAGCTTTATTTCTGTTGTATATTTTGCGGCTATGATAACAGCTGATAAGCTCCAGGATTTGCTAAGGCTTTTATTTCACCTGAGTCTTAAATAAATATGTTTTACGAGATAGCCTCTTTTTTTAAAGCGTATCGGGCCTAATTCCCTGGCAAGGGGAGTGACGTTTCATCAGCTCTTCGTATGTAGGTACGAGTATCGCTCAACCTTAGGCTAAACTCAGTGTTTCTTTAGACAGCTATGTCCGTTGAGGCTGTCACATCGCGCAAGTTGTTTCTATTCAACGCTAGGATATGGTTTTAGGATGTGTGGCCTGTCCAGCTTTTCTTAGTCTTTTGAGCAATTAGCTAATTACGTGTGATGTTAATCTCACAAAGAAATTACTGTAATTCATTATTAATACACGACTAGAAAGCAGTTAACTGTTATTCAATTGAAATAGGAAGTAAAGGTTTTAGGGAAAAGTAGCACGCTCAATATAAAGACTAGTACCTAAGGCTTTTCCTTTTCCATTGGACCTGGCAGCCCTACCTGATAAGTTCATAATTTTATTATATTAAGAGGGGACTCTAGTCCTGAGGAATTTGAAAAATAGGTATTTGAAGAAACTATTGCCGTCGCGCTGCACCTCCAGTCTCTCCCCGTAAAGTGCGAAAAGGACAACTGCAGCTTAGGATGATTTTACCTACAAAAACCTTGATCAAAAGACGTTTCGTATTCTGCTGTTTTCTTCTTCAAAAGAGGGTTGATCTAAACAATTTATATTTTGATGTATACATCAAAATTTAGAGGGAAAGCATGTCTATGCTTGTATTATTTTATTTTTTGTTAAAACCTTTTCAATTTTGTCTGGTTTTTTCTGGTCTGGCCTGAACATGACGGTAAAAACGGGCTTTTTTTCGAGATTTTGAATTGTCATATTTTCTTGTGCAAATTTTTTTTAGAGAAAATGAAATAATAGGTGCCTGTATGAATTAGATCTAGATTTTTTGGAACAATATCATTGCTCTAGAGTCATTATCCACGGAGAAAACAGCAGAATGCGTTTATATTGAGAAAGGCTCACTAGAGTAGCGGTCGGACATCAGTTATGATAAATTGTAGCGTGATGTAATATAACGAAACAAGTGTATAACTATCCTAACAAGTGGAATTAAAATGGAATTTTATAGGAAGATACGATTCCCGCGACTTTCTCAGTCTTTATTCGATGTTAGTGTACATAATAGATTTTCAAAAAAATAATCAAAATACATGGCACTACTATGAGGATCTAAGTACTATACCGTGTAGGAACATTAAAATTATCATATTTCCAAAAGTAAAGCGTATAAAAATATTTTTTTTTAGATTTACTATACATGTTTAAGCAAAATGGCATATTTGTACATACTTTTATTTCTATGTTTTTCTAGAAAAACATCTCAATTCCTTAAGCTTCAATAATCGGAGTTTTTAGGTTTTCAACTTTATCATGTTGTGTTGGGTGCATTCGGAGTACAAATATCTCACTTCAGTACTACAAAAACAATCTTGTCAAGTTATGGCCACACTATACATAGCAAATATAGGTAGGTACTATGTTAGAAAAAAATTGCCCTCAAAAAACAAAAAGATACCAATATAAATTCTTTTTTACAATATTTGTATAGTTTAAATACAAACAAATAAAAATGAATAAAATTAAAAAAAAATAAGGATAGCCGACTATCTAAGCTGTGTATCAAAAAAGCTCCATTAGATCTCGTCGTGGAAAAAAATAGAAAGTAAGATAATTGTGATTCCATGTAGTTCAAGGGAGTATATATGTACACATGAGTAATTTATCAGAATATTTTTGATGTGCCATGTTACATAAATTTATAATACACCATGATTAACTACTTATCCCACTTACTTGCCATACTAAGTTACGCAAATATATACAATATAATTTCCATGTCTTCGTTACCATTCGAGTAGTTTCACGAATCGATTAACGATATATTATATATAAAAATCGAATAGATATCGTAAATTTTTTATTTAAATCGAGTTTGATATCTGACCGGCCGATAAAATGGCCGGGAGAGTCATAAGTCAATGCTTGAAAAGTTTAAAATGGCAAGTCAATTGTGAACAAGTAGTTACTACTCTAAGAGATTACAATTTAAGTCCCAAATACGATGGGCTTCCTGTAAGGTCATACGCTGGCTCCTAAAAGACGTTCGTCTGCGGAATCTCTGTCTTCTTCTGAGCCCGACTTTTCTTTTTTGATGGACTGGTATCTTACCTAAAGAAAAGGTATTTAAAAATGAAAATGACGAATAAGTTCATAAAGCACGTGAAACTATATGGAACACAAGGCTTCACAGTAAATACTTACTTAATGTAGGTAATTTTCTTTTGAGTGCTCGGCTCAGATCAAATAAAAAGTTAAGATGGAACTTTGCGAACAAACAAGTGAGGCCGGCTAAAACTACGCCTAACGGTGTACAACACACAATTACACGCACATATGTTTAGTTAACTACACCTTGTCTTGTATACGTGTGTGTGTGTGTAATTCTGTGTTGTACACCGTTAGGCGTAGTTTTGGCCGGCCTCACTTCTTTGTTCGCAAAGTTCCATCTTAACTTTTTATTTGATCTGAGGTGCTCGGGTGTCCTTTACAAATAAATTGTGTGTTTCTTTCTTTCTTAATCTAGTGTACAGAACGAAAATAACTAGTGTTTGATTACGAAACGTCGAATTAACAACCGCACCTAAACACTGCATAACATCTTTTGCAGCCTTTACAATCCCATTTCTTAGTCAAGTCTGCAATCATGAGAATAAAATCGTAGTGGGCTGTGTCTTTCTTTGTCTATTACTTTTTCACGCCTAAAACACTGATCAGATTTCGGTAAAATTGATCAAGAAAATAGATTGAAATCTGTGGAGAGATAAGGTTTGTCTCAAAAGAAGGAAGTGTAAATAGGGTAACAACTAGTGTACGGGTAATGTACATAGATTGCTAAATGATAGATAATTTGATTGCACACTGAATTTATTCACAACTTGATATAATGCTATAATCTTATAATGATTGATTATGATTGATGAGTACACGATACGCTTGCTGAAAGTGAACTAACTAATGAAATGGTTACAAAATCGTCGCTGCGGACGTAAAATGCCGACGTGACAAATGTACGGTTGGCCCGTACATCTCAAGCTATTCTTCCGCAAGCCAAATACTCCACTGCTCGCACTTGCTCTCAGTATCTAGGTTAGATCTGCGGTTTTTATAATACTGTTGACCCATCTTTTTATTTTACATAGCCGAAATCCCGTGATTGTAGACTGATTTTCTACATATACCATCACGCCTGTATTCCCCGAAGGGTTAGGCAGAGGTGTACTAATGTACACCCACATTTCGCCGGTATGTTTTAGGTCCCATGTAATAAAGGGCGAGCCTATTGTCATTAACCGGGCACTACTCCACACGCCGAGTTGCTACTGAGAGTTTCATAGAAAAACCCAATAACACTTTGCTCGACCTGGGGATCGAACCCAGGACTAGAGGTCCTGTTGGTCCTGGAGTCTAGTGGTCCTAAAGTCCTCCGCCGCGTTTAGGACCACAAGACTAATGAGGCAGTCTCACTGATTTTATAAGTCGTTTAAATTATCAGTACAAAAATTTAATTACCTTCGTTTTAATTTTTGAGCTCACTCCTCTCGGATGGTACATAAGGAAGTTGTCCGTCACCCAAAATATTAATATCTGGAACAAAATTATTTAAAGTAATAGTATCCAAGAAAATACTTGTAATTATACTTACTCTACATGTATTTTGGATCGAAGTACACTTAATCTTTCGTTTTTTTTTTAAACATTGACCACTGTTTTCGGTGCGTTTACATACACATTGCATACTAGTTAATACCCAGACCCGGAACTGTATATAGGCTATGGAAATATTTCTTTCGTGCGGGATCAAACCAGCAACACGTACAGTGGGTTATAGCTGTTACCTGACCCACCGAGACCCCGCCGTCCCACCTAGGGTGGGTCAGGTAACAGCTATAACCCACTGTACCATTACTACCGCAGCTTAAAGCTAATTGAGCTGTCATTGTTAATATTATATCTAGGCAGAGGTGTAGTGTAGGTACTAATGTACACCCACATTTCGCCGGTATGTTTAGGTCCCATGTATTTCGAGCGAACATATTGCCATTAAAGGTATATCTATTCACATACTCGCAAATTGGTAACGTACTTAAAAATTATGCATTTTGTTGATCATCCTACATTTAAACAATGCATCAACACATGGCGTGTCTGACGTATATTTATTTATGGAATTAATTGTTGATTTAGGTGCTTTCCAAACATAGCTATTTTATTTCCAATTACTTTAACATACAATCTATAAAATTATATGTATAGCGGGCCAGTAATCCGTTATCATGCGGCGTAAGTAAATATACTACGTGTCATATTTACACAGACAGTAGAAACATCAGTTATTAAATCGTGATTAATGAATGAAGATGAAGCGAAAGTAGTGTGCCAGGATCGTAGCAAGTGGAAATTTATAGTCTCTGCCTACCCCCATGGCAGACAGGGGGTGACAATATGTATGATTATATGTACTCGTATTATTTTTAATATATGAAGATAGGGAATTTCGGTAATAGAGATACATAGATATTATTCTGCAAAACGTTTTTCATTAACATATTTTAAACTTGACCCAAATAGACTTTAGTTAATTGATAGAATTACATTTCGGCTATAAAGAATGATAGATACGAATGTACGGAGTAGGAATATTCCACGCAACATCGCTTATAATTTATCACAGTGTTTTTGTTGTAAACATATTATACTTGTGTGTTTATTGATACTATTATCGTTTGTTGGAGATAATATGAATATGGTTAAGAATATATTGCGCGTTTATACCATGTTCACATTAATAATATTATTACCTATTATTAACAATGGCTCCTCAGTAATTGTCAGACAAGTAATGGCCGCTCTACCGTTATGAAGAATCGGTCGCTCTACCGAAGCTATACGCAAATACATGAGTAAATCTGTAAAGGATTCTAAAAATCCGTGACAAATCTGTAAAAGTTGGTCTATTATTATTTTATTACATTTGTTAGAGGCATATTAAATCATATCACGACGCTTGTAACCCCCGAAGGATAAAGCAGAGGTGTACTGTTATAGGTTCTGTTTGCCAGTATGTCTAGGTCTCATGTCAATCATGTAATAAGTAAGAGTAAGAGTAAGTAAGAGTTAATGGCAATCCATTTACCAAGCACAAATCCAAATTCTGAGCATTTTATGACTGTTGAGGTAGTAAATGGGATAAATTATGATATATGGAAAGGGAAAAATTGGTACTTACATTAACAAAGAAGGGTATAATGAGCATAACGACCGCTAGTTCTAGCTTAGGGTTGGAGACAGGCGACAGTCGCAGGGTTGACAGCACGGCGACCACGGGCGGTAGCCGCAGCACCAACGCCAACACGGACTTCGCGAAGGTAGCAAGTGCTGCGTACAATATGCACTGGCATATCCATGCTGCGCACATCGGCGGTTTACCTTAAGCGCACAAACCGAAGATACATCATTATACACTTTTAGAAAATCTGCGATTTGTATGCGGCCAACTGACCTTACTTTTGCAGCAAAGTTTTTTTACTGTGGGAGCAAATTTGCTGTCATATTGGTCCCTCGTCCCTGTGTACATAGGCTCTTTGTATAAGAGATTGGTCGTTTTGGTCAGCATTATTGCCCTGTTAGGCTCTTGCTAGAGTTCACTGAGCAATATTGGTCAGGTTTTCTGAGCCAAGCCTATCAGGCTTTTATACATGGCTTGCTCTGCTTATTTAGTGTCCCCATCAACTGTATGCTGATGGAAGCATAATTATTATCAGATAATCATTATTTCAAAGGCTAAGGCTTACCAACTTTACTTTTTTTTTGTAAATAGGATTGTAATCTTATTTTGTGTATGAGACTAAATTTTAATAAATAGATGGACTATTCATTCAAAACTCACCATATTCTCCAAAATTGATGAGTGGTATATCATAAGCTCTTGCACAATACTGAGCCAGTCGTATCCCAGCCCATATAATTAACAGGCCAAGTGTTGAATCCAACATGAAATTTACTATGTACCTGTTAAAACAATTGTTATTTTGATATTACATACACTTTGTCATTATTTTCCATTATTTAATGGTAAAATATAATAAAAAAGTACTAGATACTTTAATTTTATTAATTTTTATATTTAATAGAGATATTAAAGATTGTTTGTAACTTTTCTTCTATCATATCTAACTTTTGTGTTCATACTTCATAAAATAAATATTGAATATAAGCAAATAAATATCTTTATCTTTAAAATATACAGTTTATATGATGAGAATTTGAAGGGAAGTTGGCAAGGTAATAGTGAGTCTAACTGTCCAGGGTGCACCAGACAATAGAGAATTGTTATACCACCTTATAATACTCTTAAGCAACCATGATATTTTTGCTTTTGGACAAACTACAGGCCTCTTCCTATAGTTTAGGTCAAAGAATCACAGTCAAATACTTAGATTTGTTATAATTAGCCTTAGGTTTTATGATGAGTGAGTGGTATTTCATTAATTTCATATATACCTAACATTGTATCATTGCCAAGTGCTATAACCTTAGTTTTGTTTACACATATTTTATCATAGTTATCATTATTATTGTGACCAGGCTACATACCATGTGCAGGGATTGCCTGTGAGGTGAGGTGATAGCCACACATTGGCTGCATGTATAATGAGTGCTCCCAAGCCTTGTTTTGAAGTATCGTAAAACCAAATCAGCCATGGTCTCCTTGCATACCGAGGCTCACAAAATCTTTTCCCTGGAATGGAAATAAAAATAAAATTACATTTTATGTCACCGATAAAACCCTTACCTATAGATCTTGCTTACAGTTTTGTATCAAATATAAATTTGACAGAATAACGTTAAATTGTAAGAAACGTTCAAGTTTCGTATGACAGTAAAGAAACCTACGCAATGTGCTGTGGTGTGTAGAGATTCTACTACCTTGAACTCCGGCTACAAATATTTCACAACTCTTACCTATTAGGCAAGTGAACGCCAAAACTGCCAACAAGAATTGCATAAACCATCCATAAGTGTCTGTGAGAGCATCTTTTGAGCAATGCAGTTCAGACCAGTAAATATAATCAGAACTATTATTCATTTTTCATTTGCCGTTCTAAGAATCGTAATTCAAAAATTTGCAGTACTTTCATTAGCGTTATCTCATGGTTAACGTTTTCGTACACACAAATTACTGAAATTACAAAACAATAGATCTTGTAGACAAACACAAACTTTACACTAAAACTAAATATTTTCAGGCGAATTATTAAAATCGTTATTAATAATGAATGTCCAAATCTAATCACATTTTTGACAGTTTTGACTGGATCTTTGACTTGACATGTTGACTTTTATTTTTTTTTTATTCGTGATAGGCGTACGCTTGACTTGACCGCCAATTTTTATTAAAAAACGGAACAATAATAATTCAGAACATTATTTTCATTAAAGCGAGGATTACCAGATACCAGACATATCGGTGAATTTTTATTGTAAATAAAATAAATGAAGAATCTTTTAAATATTCATCAACCCATCGACCTCGGTGGCATAATTTACTGTTCAGTGTTTAATGTACTGTTCCACCATTATGCAGTGTAGCACATGCTCGCCGAGCCTAAACTCAAAATAGGCAGATATAGAAGTCATGAAAATGGGAAGGGAAATAGCCCTCAATCTGCTAATACAGGACCAGTGGACAGGGTGCAAGAATAGGGCAGAGATAACGCAGCATTCCGACCTCCTTAGATGGATTGGCAGGCGTAAGTAGCTAAGTAGAGCTGGAGGCAGACAGCATTGGCAGTCTACCGCTATAACTCTACTGGACCCGCGGAGGAATGAAAACTGGCTGTAATGCAAAAAGTAACCAAGCAAAACATCCGTTATAGTTTTAGATTACCCGCAATGGGTGGAGCCCGAAATAGTCCATTAGGATTTCCACACGCTAAAAAAACGTTTATTTACCTTATGGAGGGAAGTAAGGAGGACCATCTCAGTGTATTAAAAAGTGTCAATTGAAAGGGAGCAAATTAAGGTAGCGCTGTAGTAGCAAGTGGAAGAATTTTAAAAAAATATTTATTTTTATTTCAGGAGTTTCATAGGTTATTATTTACTAAATTACAGTTGACTACGTAAATAGTTGAGATTTTAAATACTGCATATTTCTTAACTACAGAAGTCAAGAGAAATGTTAAATTTTTCAACTCAGCACACTTCACTCTGCTTATAACTGATACATTCATATCATTTCCAATTGCTACACTAGCGCTAGTTCGGCGAGTGTTCGAACAATAATTTGCTGTATACAAGTGGACACTTTTTCGACTAATCCCCCATACAAGACGGTCCTCCTTTCTTCTACCCTCCATAATTTACCTTTAAATTAATTTAGTTTTTATAGTCTACATTTCTTATCTTTTTTTTTCTAGCCCATGGTGAAGGCCTCCCCTTCCCTCTTTCCAGGCCGACTTATCCAAAGTTTTAGTAACCCAATTAGTACTTATTCTTATCTATGAACCCAATCATTCTCAAAGTCGAGTCGAGTCGAGTCGAGTTTTTGTACTTGTTTTTTACTTTTTAATTTATTTTCACCCATAGTGGTTAAAAAAACAGGGCCAAGTTAGAGGAAGTGGTTTTCCAGCTGTTGGACACAAAAGAAGCTATTGAAAAAAATAACAAAATGGTAGATATAAAATAATGTGCACTGGTAATGGTTATAATGAAAACGTCAAAAATCTACCAAACATCTTTTTTACCATTGCCGCCATTTTTTTGTGGTATTCCTGTTTCGCAATTTACTAAATAACGTTTTGTAAATCCATAAAAAACTATCATTGAACATTTAAGTATTTGTGCGGAAGAAATTAATTAGTACCCTGCGTCTGCTAAAGGTACGTCCAGTTTTGTAAATTTTATTTGCCTCCTATCATGACAGTCGTCGGTCACGTCATGTTATCGATTCGATATTTCGCAACCGGCGTTGTCCTAGTCCACTATCAGACAATTAAAAATTATTGGTTGTTGTTATCGTTTTACGTTTTGGTGTAGGTACTAGTTTAAATGAAATTATATTTAAGAATAAAGAAATAAAGATCATTCGTATTAGGGTTATATGGGTTAGTCATGTTGTGACTCTTGTTTGTGGGCAGGAGTTCGTCAATCACTGCTCCTACATGCTGCCATTCGTCCTTATTACTATGTATACACAGAGATTTAACTAGCGAGAATCAGTCCAATTTATCTCATCACTAATTTCTTAACAGTCTGAGTCTGACTGGGTCTGTTATGCTATTGATTATAGTAGATTTTTTTAGATTCTGTTATCATAACGAGGTTACTTCTCTCCTAAGTGCCAATAAAACGAACAAAGATTTCTACCTCCTCACAGAGGCCACTGACCCCTTATCACACATGAATTAAAGGTAATTAATAGCACCTCCCTTTTGATAGATTTAGTCTGGTTAGGTCAGTATTGATTTGGATGATTAAAACTATTTGTAAATTTACGGATACCTGTACCGGCTGCTAGTAACCAAGACAATATATTTTGCATTGAGTATATAATATGGAACTCCATGGGCAACAATTTTTATTGTCACTATTTATGGAAAATACCACCAGAATGTAGGACATCACAATTATAACCGTCACACAACCAATTGTTTTGGTGGAGTAGAATACAAATAGTTACCGGTACCATAAAATCATACCGACTATATAATCAGACTGCCTTGTTGGTCTAGTGGTCCCAATCGCGACTGCTACACTAGAGGTCCTGGGTTCGATCCTCAGGTCGAGCAAAGTGTTATTGGGTTTTTCTATGAAATTCCCAGTAGCAATTGGAGTCTAAATTTGAGCCAGATTAATGGCAATAGGCTCGCGCCCTATTACATGGGACCTAAACGTACCGGCGAAATGAGGGTGCACTTACATTAGTACACCTCTGCGTAACCCTTCAGGGAATACAGGCGTGATGGTATGTTATGCATAAAATCATACCTCCTAATTGGTAATTGTTTGAAAACTATTGCTTTAAAGGTAACATTATTCACATGTCTCACATTTTCTTTGTTGAATATGTCCATCAATGGCATTGTTGCTCCTTAATGGATTAATTTTATGACATCATAATAACCAATTGCTATGTATGTATGAGATAATACAGAATTTCTAGAATAATAAGGCAAATCATTTTCAGTTAGCATTTTGATTGATTAGTTACTAAAAAAAGTAAATTTTGTATTCTCACTGCCTTATTTATATATATTTTTTTTTAAATATGCCTCTTGAAAACAAAATGTCTAGTCTTGTTTTGACATGTAATGATGGGGAAAGAAGGCAATACACATAGCTATAGACAATTTATTGGACATTCTACATCTTTATGAATAAGACAATTAATACGAAACTTATGCTAAACAAAAGCATAGTTTGAGATGAGCAACATAATATGCATTTCATTTCATTTCATATGTATTAAAAAATATTTGTTATTATTTGTTCTCGATATGAATAAACTCTCATTTTTCATGCTAAGATTATAAAGTTATAGTGAAGGAAAAATTCGACATCACCTCAAAGACATAATAAATTAAAAAATGTGAAGGCAAATTTCGACCGGGAGATGGGACTTGCTATGCCTCAGTGGTCATAGCACCTGGTGTACCTAACCAGAAGACGCAGGTTCGAATCCTGCACGCAGTCGAATTTTTCCTTCACTAAAATAATAAATAAACTCTTTCTTTTTTAAACAATCATGCCTAGTATTAAGTAATAATGACTTGACTCCTTCACACCCTTAAAAATGAATCCCACTAGCTCCTGAAGGAATCTTTCACAAAGTCAAACATCTATGAAATTTCATAAGTGATCTATCTTGGGGCATGTGATGGATCCTTCGGGGGTCGACTGATACGTATTTATCCATTTAACGAAAAAAAGTGCCCAAAAATTACATAATATTGAGAACGAGTGAGAATCTAAGGAAGATTTATTATTTATTGATTTTATTTAATAGGCCATCAAACGCTGTTTGTCTATGGGGACATTAAATAGATCCATACTATTTATTGCCTTGCGTGCGTGCACCAGACTTATGACTGTTTTTACGGTGCCTACCATTTAATTTGACCGTACATGCAATACACTATTGGAGAAAACGGAAATCTAATTGTCGCCTCATCCCTTTGCGAGTGGTGCGGGGTCGCCACCACAGAGCGGCGGGGTGGCGCCGATAACCACTAGAATCGAAAGTAGAACGTAATAATTATCGATGGTGGGACCGGTTGGGACTGGGCTGGGGGCTGGTGGTCGCGGTTCCCGCGGTTCGACCGACAACAAACCGTCGCGCGGCAACTGCTCATGACATATGCATGAGAGCGGCACGGACGATGCCGCCGCGGTCGCTTAAATGTACAAGGACGGACGGACGGGGAAATTACTAGAGAGGCAAATACATATAAGATGTCTCCTGCCTGCCTGACTGCGCTGCCGTAGCGTGCGGCACGCCCACGAACCTCTCCAATTACAATCACGAAACGTCCGTCCGATACCTTTCTGACTATTCTAGACGATTTTTACTCCGTGTCTCCTTTATAAGTCATGAAGACAACCCTATTACGATAAAAACATCATTTGATATTCCTTCTGCCTTATAGACTTGCACGCAAATATCCAATACGAAATTGTATTGGGATACTCGTATTATGGCTTACATATTAAATGCAAGTGCATTGTTTGCCTAACAAAAAACAACATTGAGAAGTCAACAATTCGAGAATACTATATATGTATCATAATGCATTTATTTAGCTTACAATGATGACATTAATTCATAACAGTTGAGAGAGCAACGTCACCAAGCCTCTAGAAAACAAGCAGAAGAGTGAATTACTTAATTCCTAATACTCCGTTATAAGATCTCATAAAAGTGATTTTTTCCGAAAGAAATCAAAGATTATTTCAGAAAGCAGTCCCATGTCCTGTACTATACTCATGATACTGAATCCCTGCAATCTAGAAATAAGAGCATACAATCATTGTAAACAATGTATTTTTGAAGATTTTTTTATTTAAGGATTGCAAGAAAAATTACGATATCAAACAGTTGTGCTAGCTGTTGCTCGCAGTTTCACTGGTGTCCTCAAAGGATTTACTTACTATAACGACCTTTCAGTGGTAACACGATGAAAAATGCACTAGGAGTTAGACCTCCAGCAATACAACAATACAATTGTTATTTAGAAACATCGTCTCAAATAAAATCGGTCTTACCTAAGAGATACCATAACATACTAATATATGACTTAAATCTGAATAAGATAAATATTGTAAGGGTAATTTGAATATTATGGCAGTTTCAAATGCGGCAGGATATCTGCCATTCTAAAATAATAGTAGCTACTGAAACCCTTCTACTCTACCCCGTCGCAAAGAAGTTATGATCGATAGAAACATCAAATATTCACGCATACCTGGCGCCCACGAGGTAACGAAATGGGTAACCGTTGTCTGAAAGGCCACAGAGGGCAAACACTACACTGCCCCTTTCTCCTAATTACCTAAACGTTTTCTTAAAATAAATGCAATTCTTGAACTTCGTATTAAAGCGATTCGTTAACATTTTTGAGGCAAGAATTAAGAATTGGTAATACGCTTGACTTCAAACGCTGCTTTGTAACATTCCTCAAACTATGTATGTTGAATTACTGAGCACGACTTGCACGCATATTATATAAATCCTCGATTGTTTTAGTTTGTTAACTGTATGAGAGTATTTGCCGAGAGTTGTTCACCATAATAGGAGCACCACTTGATTAGTTCCTACTAAAGAAAGAAAGGAAATGAGATTTATTTATTTAGCTTTATTGATTTTGTGAATTAAATAAATTAAGATGGTTAATATTTTCCAGGCCCTCTCTAAACTGCGTTTTTCTACTGGAAATAGGTTCGAACTTCTAATGGAACATTTTTATTCGTCTAGCTAGAAGGTCCGACAACAGTTTTTATGTTAAACCTATTAAATTATATATTTTTTTATTATTGAATAATCAATTAAATACACGCAGTATTGTGTTTATACTCCTTTAGGAGCTATTTTTTTTTTCAGTCAGTAAGTACATAAAACAAAGCGAGGCTAAGGCGAGGCTCTTTGTCATAATGCAGTATTAAATGGACATTAAAAAAAAATACGCGTTGAGTTGAGAACTTCCTATTTTTTTGCGTCGGTAATTTTCGCCTGCGATTAAGTTGTATCAACCATCTAGCTCTATCCGCTCCAAGCAAAGCAATGTTAAACAACGCAAGAAATAAATAACATATAGAAGGATAATTTAATTAACAAAGAAGATGTCTAAATTAACTCAAGAGTTACAACATCGTTGATCTCGCTTGGAGTTGTAAACGTAGCTAATATTAGCCTACTAACGTCGTAAGTAAGATTGTAATGCTTTCATGGTTCGTTGCGCATTATACAAGAGCGGATGCGACAGATATTGGCGCCCAACGTGGGACCGCGAGGATATAATAAGTTCTCTTTGTGACGAAACTGGAAATCACAATGTCCTAAGTGAACAATTATTTATGTAATACCGAAATTGCCATACTATAATACCATACGATTTTATTTAAGCGTCCATTAATGTTATTACTATTGTAGTAATAGTTGTTGGATACGATTTTATTTCTAAATCTGTCAGGGTTTTCATGTTTTTACGTATTACGTATTACGAAAAATAACAAGGTGTCTCTCCATCGTATTTCTTCAATGCTAAAAGGGTTTTGCCAAAGCCTCTATCAATGATAGATTCGATCCTTACAAACCCTTTTGGCAGGCCACGAATAATGTCCCCAAATTTATAACTTAAGAATCGCTTCAACAAAATCTTTGGGATAGGCTGCAGACGACACCTTACTGTAATTCTTCTCATTCATACAAATTTAAAGTCAACTCGAATACTATTACCAAGGATATCACCTCAACCGTGCATCCCAAACGACAACCATACCTGAGTCGATGCAGCGTATACCTAGTCGATACGACGCAGTATCTTCCATCTATTTTTAAATATGCATTCAGTCATTATTATATGAAAAATGTACAAACCGAGAAATTTCCTTTCAGGCAATTTCATTCGGACAATTTTACATGGGTCATTTCGTACTTTAAAATGCACAAGCAACATCGAGACTTGTAATTACGATCGTTTGAATTATAAAGAAGTGGGCTCAAAGACACCTGCATATTCTCGTAGCCAATAATGATATGGGTGGCGGTGGAGTAGCCTAGAAACGTCCACGTCGGGGTAGGCTGGGTGAGGTGGACGGTGGCTGGCGCCTGGCAAGTTCCCATTGTCGCTTAATATTTTAGTAACCTGTGTCGGCTAAATTACTGACTTTGCTTCAGCCCTTGAGCCCTACAATTACATGTTTATAATAATGTCGCTGGAAGAAAACCAGGCAACAATTAGGTCAGTACCGCATGATTGCTCCAACAGCAGTCGGTTCCCACCACTGAACCAATACTTACCTTCGAAACATACGTTGTATCTCACGTTAATATTTAATCAAAAACGCTTTATACAATTTTATAGTTTTTAGAGACATGCCTGTTCAATATTATGGAAAACTAAAATTCAACAAGCTGTGACCCGCCAGAGAGATCATATATTATAATTGTTTTTCTATTTGGGATTTGCTTGGCTTGGGATGAAAGACTCGTCTTTGAAGATATTGCTGTGTTGTGCTATTGCGTAATTTTAATAGCAAGATATCTTTATGGGGACCATTACTTACAATATTTTATAATACTAGTACGCATTTTGTTGTCACAAGGTTGTCAAGGCAACGATTGTCTTCGACGTCGTTCATCGGTAGGCTATTAGCTATTGACATATAACTAACATTAAATGTAGGTATGCACACATACATGGGCATATTTATGAAATGTAGTCCAAACATACATATCGGACTTCGATCGCACGAATATTTGGATGGCCTGGTTGATCTTCTGTCCGCAGTAAAAGTCATTTACAGTATTACACTGCCATTAGTAACATTGAATTTGTTCTGATGTTATAACTTAAAACATTATTTTTTCTTATCTAATATCGCCAACTATTACAAGTTGACATTTTTCAAAGTACCAGCATTCAATTGGTAAGTAAAATCAGCCTGCATCGTTTTAGCAAAGTGACCATTAATCTTAATATTTTTCTTGCAACAGTAAAAGTTAGGGACAAATAATAACAGGTTTTCTGGGAAAGGGTATACCAACCCGAAACAGGGTACTATTTATGTAGTACTCGTGAGAATGAACAGTTCAGCATTGTGCACACCAGCCTGAAATATAATTGATAGACAATAACGTGAACCCTTCAGGGGCAAGCCTTGTAAAAGGAGAATGCGCACAAATGATTTTATAAAAAGGGCTTGATTAAATGTATTAATCTTAAAGCTACTTCTTTACGTAGGACTGCATAAGTAAAACGTAATTATTATTGGTTAGACTTATAACTCGTCTATTTATTGTGGTCAATTTGTTAAGTGAAGTTGTAGGTGGGACATTAGTGGTAGTACGTAACGACGGGGTCGCATGCAAGAGTTGCCACTATGATGTTTATTATGTCAATTACCTTCTCATCAACGATTAGAACGTGTTGGCCACTAAAACCTTTAAGAAACTATTATTATGTTACAAACATACATATTTGATAAAATACACATATTTTGATTTAGTAGTATTAGTAATTAGATCAGTTAGTTAGAAGAAAGAAAAAGAAAAGAAGCTTATGTTCTTTCTCGGGAAGCAATAGTTTTTAAACTTCATTGAAATCCTGTTGAGCGGTTTAGGCGTGAAAAGGTAACAGACAATCAGAGATACTGTAACATTTCTTAAACTATCTTTTTCCGGCGATTTCACTCGCACCCAAAAGGACTTAAAAATATATCAAAAATTGTTTATTCTTGTACTTACTAGCTAGTTATTAAATGACCTAGAAACTGAATAATTACTGCATAATCAGATAAACATAAAGTAGAAGTCTCCCATAGATTGCTATGCTATACGAGAGCAGAACACTTAACCACAGATATCAACTAATCTTAGTTACATTGTTGAAGATATCTAGGTTGACTAGACAGAACAGGGTGTCGTCTTGCGGCGTGACTCGTTAAGTCGTCGTTTCCGGGGCACAATGAGAGGCAGGGTGTTATTGACGGGGCGGCGGGTGGCGCGCATGTGCACCTCCGGCGCCCCGGCCTCTCGGGGGTACTTTACTAACGCCGGTCGCAGCCCAAACGATGTCAGTCTATTCGCGGACGTCTTCACTAATAGACGCGAACCAAACATGAAGAAATATAACTCGACACAATGTAGGCTTAACAATATTTGCGCGAGCCGTCTTCATTATTTGAATTCATAAAGTCTCAAAGCTAAAAGACTCTGTATTGCTTAAAAGTAAACCTCCTTAATGTATACGGTCCTGATAAATAATATTCCGGTGAGTATATTCCGTTTTCGCATTTATTGTTGTTTTATTTTTATTTTACCCGAATGTTTTGTAATTTTCAAGACTTGTATGTTTTCTTGGTTTCCGTCGAGTTTATTGTTTCAAGTTTCCGTATTTTACAGAGTCCTTTGAAATTTCTTGACGTAACTCTCCCCACTTTTGAAGTTTCCTTAAGTTTTTATTAACTCTTTCATTTTGCGTCACCGTTCCCGATTCTTATAAAAGAAAAATAAATGTTTAAAGTGAGGCCTTATAAATTAATGTTGGTAACTAGGTTAGTAAAAAAGCGGAGTGTTGGCTAGGTAAAGAAATCTTACACATTGAGGGTGAACAGCTGGTAGTGACATTTTGAGCGACGGTTGGGTCTCCAATATTTTTTGTGCTATTTGATCTTTAGGTATGTCGGTCTTTGTGCGGCGAACACCTGCCGGGGCGGCTCCGGGCCTCGTCCCAGTCCCGCCTGTTCTATTCACAAACTCGATTACACTTTTGATCGTCCTTAGCCTGGTTTTCGTTTCAGAAACTATTATGTATATATATAGGTCTTCTTTGTATAAAATTATGTCTTGCGATTTCCCTGCAGATTTATAATTTTGTTCGACTTTTTTAAACAAATTGTTTTTGTTTTTCTCTTTAGAATTACGGTTATAAAACTACAATTGAAGATTTATTTATTTGTTTAACATCTAATTCTTGTTCAACAATACTTATCTTTTACAAAAAATTAATCTATTCTCAGACACGGACTAAATTTTCTTTTTTTTATTATCCTGTAGTGTCCCACTCTTGAGGCCTCCCCCCATAAATATTCTTTTACAAACGAAAATGTGCGACTAACGATTTCGCGAAATTGGTCCTTTCACGATAAGTTTTGTAAGACTTTAATAGCGTCACAGGAAATTAAGAAAGTTTAAGCTTTGTGGATGGTATGATAGTTGTTGGCACATTGGTACGCCTTTGTGGCGCGAACGGAGCGACTTGCGAATGTAGGCGGGCACCTGCGGGGTGTCAGTGACCTCGTTCACCTGCTGCCCGGCAGACGGCCGCATTAGCATACGCTGGGCCAAACGTGCCATCTGCACCCTTGGACCAATTCCCAGAAATATTTTTTTCATCTTTTTTTTTTAAGATGTAAGGCGTTCTTCTTGCCTGTTTATGGCATAGATAATAAAAAATATTATTTGATACGATTATTATTGACTAGATCATGAGTCCCGATATTTTTTAAATTAAATGCTGAGTTTAGTTTCTCTTAGTAAAAGTTAATGATTATTATACTTAGAGACTTGCCAACATAATCTACATTTTCATGTAGCTAAAATAGAAGCCGGGTTGAGTATGTAGTGAATTATACTCGATATATTAACACCATTGTAACTGTTAATTTTAATGTTCGCGCATAATATTTTACTCGCGTGTACATTAAACAAGTACCTATGCATGAAATGCATGAGTGCGGTTTTATTTGTTATTTATTAACTCTACAGTCTACGACACGCTAAGTTCTGTTCCTGCAATAGTTTCCAAGTAAACTTTTAACACGAACCACTGTTGTTGTTGCTGGCTTGAAAAATAGTCGACTGCTTGCGATATGCTACAATGAAAACTAAAATTAAATTTCAATTGATGTCACAGTGCCGTATGTATTCTTATTTTCAGATATATAAAAGAAAAATAATGCTATACTTTCAAACTGATTATTGAAAAAGTCTCTATTTCCCGTTAATTGCACAATTATTTCCCTTATTTCCAAGTTACTCGTTATTTCGAAATCCATTACAGAGTTGCGTAGTTTAAACGCGCACATTAATGAAATTGACGATAACGAATGGTGTGTGTTGATAATGTGAAAAATGTTAATGTAACTGTTAACAACTTTTTATTATAATAGTAAAATCTACAGTAAAATGAATAATTATGCCCGTTAAAAAAATATTTTAAAACGTTGCTTTTATTTTTCGTACAGTTTAAATACCCAACCTAAAATTAATACATTTTCTTTTTTCTTCTATTTATTAATTAATAGTTATTATGAAGAGGGGATTGTTCTTTTTTATATTTTAAGATTCTCCTGATTTCTCCGTTGCGGGCGTATCAAACGGACCGGATAGTTGATTTCGTATTGTAATTACCTATTTATTTTGAGGATGACAGATTGATTAATTTAAGTGATAAATATTTTAAATACTTGGTTACAATAAATTCTTGGATAAGTACATAGTACGTACTTACATACTTCTATTTTTACTGTGAGCGATGAGTGTAGAGATGATCTTTCTATTTGTAATCTATTCGCGAGCAAGGCTAATCGGTAGTCGGTACCCCTATTATCCTATACAGGTAGGATGTAGGTCGTCCATCGGCTTCGCAAGTCACGTCTACATCCTGTTCCCAGAACTAAGTTTGTAGCGGTCCCTTATTATCCAGATAATGTAGTTACCTATATCAGAACTTTATTACACCTATGAGCGTACGCATGACTTTGCATCATTGATGATACCAGAATCTAGATTTTATTACAAAAATCTGTTCATACATACATACATCCCATGTCTGTATTCCCCGAAGGGTTATGCAGAAGTGTACTTAATGTACACCCACAGTTCGCCGGTATATTTAAGTCCCATGTGATAGGGGGTGAGTAGTTTGCCATTCACCGAGCACATATCCAAACTCCGTGTTGCTACTGAGAATTTCATAGAAAACCCAATAACGCTTTGCTCGACTTGGGAATCGAACCCAAGACCTCCAGCGTAGCAATCACGCTTGGGACCATTGGACTAATGAGGCAGTTTTTTTTCCTAGCCCATTTCGTCCCACTGCTGGGCAAAGGCCTCCCTTCCCTCTTTCCAAGACGACCTATCTATACTAACTGAGGCAGTTAATCCGTTAAAAATCTGTTCAATATTAAAAAATTACTTCATACTTTGTAAATGTTATATAGAGCTAAGAATCAATCATACCCAGAAATCAACAAACGTTATAATTCTTGGGACGTCAACGGAGCTTTGTTTAAAACAAGGAGCATTTAACGGAAAACTAAACAAAACAGCAATTCTTTAGCTGTTTTTAGAGCATACAATCATACAAAACACAATACATTTGCTACGTTGATCTTTCGATCGTTGACGTGGCTACGGCTACGCGCTACGCTTGCTACGAATCTTTATTTCGTAGTAGAACCCAGTGCACAGATTTATTGATATTTCATTTGTTTAAAACTTCAAATAGATTTAACAACTTTAGATTCAAAACGGTTTCGTTCAGATTATATTTTGTCTCATTAGGGACGCTTTATTCATTCATTCCCCTGAATGAATGAATCCTTATCCCTATAAGGATATCAAAAACAGCATAGCTCATTTCGATAGGAATACAATATACAGACTAAACTGAATCAATTAAATACTATACATGTAAATATATTTGTTGTGCAGGTAAAATGAAGCGAGACGCTTACGGAGATGAGGGACCCGCTCAAAAGCGGCAGCGGCAGTCTGACGACGAAGTCACCTTCCTTATACCGAGCAAGGTATGTTTATTTTAGCTTTGATTTAAATACAAACATTATAAGTATGTTAAATAGCGGTCTGGAGTTTCAGCTTATCCCTGTTCAAAATACAAATATGTCTAAGAAAACCTTAATGGTGGGTAGATTTTATAATGTTGACGTTTTCAACACATGTCAAAGCTCAAAGAATGTAGGGGGAAAATATTATAAAGCTACTAGCTTTCCGCCCACGGCTTTGCCCGCATGGATTCTCGGCTTTTCTGCATTTAAAAGAAATATTTTTTTCCGTTTTTGCATCATCTTTCATTTATGCTCCGCTCCTATTGGTCTTAACGTGAGGATATATAGCCTTCCTCGATAAATGGGCTATATAACACTGAAAGGATTTTTCACATCGGACCAGTAGTTCCTGGGATTAGCGCGTTCAACAAACTCTTCAGCTTTATAATATTGTATGTATACATTCCGCGAACAACATTATACGGAACTACGTTGAAATTGTTGAACATCTCGTATAATACGTACCTTCAAACAGAAGTGTGTGTCAGGTTTACAGTTGTTTTGCAGCGACCGAGGGCAGCCCTCTCGCACGGGCGACATCATTAAAATTGTATAACGTTAACTCGAGCCTGCCGGGTTACAGTTCTCCGAGTATGTTTGTTTATGCACTGTACTCTATGGGGTTTACCTCCATTCGTTGCTACGAAGCTAAGTAAGATTGAAAAATAAAAAAAGGGCTTTTTAAAAAAATCTGAAATAACGATCTGACTGTTACGCCAGAGGTCCTGGGATCGATCCCTATGTCGAGCAAAGTGTTATTGGGTATTTCTGTGAAATTGTACATTAATACTGGCACGATGGTAGATATGTGTTGAAATAAAGAGGCAATCTTTTCAGCTTCAGAAAGCATTTTTCCAATACGCACCTTGAATCCTGGAAATATAGGTTCTTGGTCTTTAGTCTCAATGGCAACCAATTTAGTTACTATGCGATTCCTCCCTTCTAATCACGCAGAATACTCACCAAACCATTGTCAGGAATTAGTTTCCGAATCATAAAATCAAAATATTTACAGATAATGAGGCCTGTTTGGTGATAGAAATATATCGATATAAGTAAAAAGGTACTCCCCGAGCTTCACATTGAAGGGAAGATCAATAAGGAAACGTCGTATATATTAACCATTACCCAGTTAAAGCATTACGATTTCCGCTTAAAATATGTTAAATATTAAGGAATAGGTAAATAGTTTTATTTGTCTTCAGGTGGCGGGCTCGATAATTGGAAAAGGCGGCTCAAATATTTCAAAGCTAAGGAATCAGGTCAGTATTTACAATAATGTAAGCTGCTAAATATGAAGTAAGTAGTAATTTTCAAGGGTAGACTCGTTCAGCGAATAAGCTTGAAACCACGTTACTGTATAACGTTATAGGTATTTACTCTAATTAGTTATCCGTTGAGTAATAATGTATTTTCATAAGCTTTCAAGCAATGGCAGGTATTTACAAAGTATTAATTAAAGTTGTGTAGCCCAATTACATTATCTATTTTATAATATCAGTAAATTATTATACCTATGCATTTTTTTGCTTATCTGAATGTGCCTAATTAGTTAATACATAATAAACTTTTAAATATTTTTTCGCCACAGGTACGTCTACCACTCTCATAAACTCTATATACTGTACTGCTCTGAGCCTCCATTAGGTAATAAAAAACCACCAGACCCGTATCTTCTATGCTTTAATTATAAATTATACGCTATTCTAGTCTGTCTTGTAGCAAAGAGAACTATAACGAAAGAAGAAGAATGTAAGATTCGATGGCTCATCTCGGCATCGAGTCTTGCGACAGCGGCGAGTCCGTAATCTTAGACAGAATAACCCCCCGGCAGCCAGTTTGCAGGTCATTAGCGCCCCCGAGACGCCCCTGTGGCTAGTAGCGCGACGCGTCGCGCGCCCACACTCATAACACATGCCTCTGACCACATTCAACTCTGTTTATAATAATGGCAATACGGGTAGTAAGTAGTTGAACTTGGTCAAAGGCTTGCTAGGGTTAGCGAGTGTGGTCGCGCGATGCGCCGCTACAGCGTGTCTTGGTTGCCGGTCCCGCCCCGCCGGACGCCGCTGCCCCGCACCCGCCGCCCCGCCACGCAGTACAAAGCCTCTATAACAGTCCCAGATTGCCCCGGCCCCGAACGGTAAACTATATCGCCAACATCTACTCTCAAAACTTAATACAGCCCGAGTCGAGTGCGACTCACTCTACTCGTCAACAGTCAGGAGTCGGAATCTGTTTAATATCATTAGTTCCTGGCGTTAGGCGCTTTACTCCGTATCTCGAGCTCCCGTCCTCATCACATCCGCAGGACTGCACTGTGTCAAACTGGACGCCTTCTGATCTTTCACGACCTCGGGGTCCCCGCATCTCGCTCATTAGCCGCTATTATGTCTGTTTCCTTAGGACTCCTCTCACTCAACTTCTGTCCACGCTGGAAGGCATCTATTTATTGAGTACGACACGTACGGAAGTCAAGTTTCATTGCCATCATGCTTCATTCAACTAATGAGTCCAGACCTCCCTGACCGTTGATATGTTTGTACCGTTATGAAATATTATGCTGTGATTTTATAACGCCAGTGTTGCACAAATGGTTTGCTTCAAATATTCTTGTTTTACAGGGTACTATCGATAACTGCGCCGGATGTCGACACCATTCTGGAAATTGTTAAAGAAATACTGCCATGTTTGGCTGATGTAAGTTAATTTAATACATTATATTCGTCGTTAGAGTTGCTTCTCTGTATCTTATTGCTACAATAAAGTGCTAAAAAAAAGTTATTTGCTCACACCGTTTATTTATAAACCAATGTATTTCGTTAGGGAGGGCCGAAGAGTAGTAACGAAGATCTGGACGTGCGCCTACTGATTCACCAGAGCCGCGCAGGTTGTGTCATCGGCAAAGCAGGGGCCAAGATCAAAGAGCTGCGAGAGGTAAGTTTACTGGTAGTAGAATGTCTTTAGAAAACTGTTAATATCGGCAAAATGAGTAACTTTTCGGGGAATACAGGCGTGATGGTATGAAATTTAGTTGCGGCGCCGCCGCCTGTCAAAAACTTAACCATATATGATTACATTCACGCAAAGCAGGACGATTTAGCGTCACTCACTCGTCTATCTAGTGTATTACGGGTTTATAAAAAACAATTGCTGTTCGTTAGTCTCGCTAGAACTCAAAAACGGCTTCACCGATTTCGATTACTTTTTTGTGTGTGTTTGAGTGCATGGGCTAGATTCACAATTGGACTAGGTAGATGGTGCCGGAGTTTCCATTACCTGACGGCATAAACACTCTTATTATAAAATAAAGCGTAAAGAAGTTTGAATACATTCTGTTGAGAACCTTCGATTTGTAATTTTTTTGGTAAACAATGGTATAGCTATCGCGTGAATTATGTGCGCGCATGCTATAATTTCAAGATTACAGCGTCGGAATTTTCATATAAATGTTAATTATTCGGTAAAAACAAAAAATACTCATATGACAATTAAATAAGTACATCCCGTTATCTACGACCAATAATTGAGGTGAGCAGATGCGGCGAGCTTTTAACGACTATTTAGCAGTCATCTGCCGAGCGAAGGTGCAGTTATCCTTAAGGTTTTTTATCGTGTGGACCCTGATGGCTTTGACGACACGTGGTACCGGTGGACGTGTACCAAGGCAGATGTGAAAGCAGCTGCTGCCTCCAATCTTGAACTTTTATATCTATCGACGATATATTACACATTTTTATACAACACGTTCCAAGATTTCATTATTCAGGACGCAATAACTAATTTAGCAACTTTGACAAAAGCTACGGCAGTAGACGTCATAATTTGTCGGCAAGTAAACAAGGCAGTGTCTGCATAACTGTAGAGTGCATCGCGGCTGATCAATTACCACTCGTCCAACTTCACTGAAAGTTTTAAAACGTGTACGTGCCGGCGCTGCCTGGACACCGAGAACTTTGCAATCTAGCTATTAGTGGTGTTGAGTTTCATAACTCGAGCTAGTTAGCTGATGTTTGTCTGGAGATTTGAGGCTGCTGAGGACCGGGGACTGGGGAGGCTTTATTATATATATATATATATAATAGTCAGTTTCGTTAAATAATAACAATACTGTACTGAATCCCCGACAATGTATGTTGTGTTAATGTTGTCCCGCTTGTCCGGAAATAATTCGAAATCTCAGTCGCTATCTACCTGAGTCCACGTTGCTCACTTTTTATTCACTTTGGATCAGCTGTTCTTGCAACTCCTTTGTCCAATTTACTTTACAGCTTCAATTGAACAAGGCTCGGAATTTTGCATAAAAAAATGGATAACAATGTATGAAATTTAGTTCTAAATAAAAAAAACTGAATAAGCATGTCTTCGATATGACAAAGGTACTATTGTGATTTTGCAAAAGCTATTATTATTCAGAACACAAGTGAATCGACATGTGCTGGAGGTAGTATTTATTAATAAGAGGTTACCGACCTACACGTTACTTCTGTACCTAGTGCATCAATGTTCTTGAAGTGTGTTGTCGCGGGTTCGGCACGTCGGGTGTTTTAGGAGCTTGCGCGTGCGCGGGCAGCAGCTGCTTGTCGGCGCGGCAGGTGCGCGCGCAGCCGCCGGAAGGCCTCACAAAAAGCTCGCGCGCACCTGGGCTTCACCCAACCTACCTACCTACTTGCACAATGCTCGTGGCCCCTCGGAGGCCTTCTTTCTTACATAAATTGAAATTTCGAACATATGGTACCGCATCCGCCGCTCTCCTATCTTGAGTCCTGCAGGTAAACTTTTTACAATCGTTTGGTGTTACGGCGGCGAAGACACATTTATTTATACACACTCATATGGTTATGAACGTATACTGCGTGTTTATTTAATGATCAACTCCTATGGAATTTCTTCGATTATTCGATTCCTAGGTTAGATTAATCGGTTCGATTATTAGGTTTTCCTAAGAAATTCTCATTAGTAGCTCGGAGTTTGAATTTGTGCCCGGTTTATGGCAATAGGCTCGCTCTTTATTACATGGGTTCTAAACATACCGGCAAACTGTGGCCTAATCCTTCGAAAATACAGGCGTGATGTCTTTAAAACTTCTGTTATTGTTAGCTGTGTGTGATGAAATTATAAGTAGTTCCATGATGAAATAACCAAGGGTAAGTGCACGTGTTATAGGGTTTCATCCGTCGGAAGCGCTCGGCGCTGGCGTCGGATTACCGGAGCTACCCGCACGTGACCTGGGAAAGTTTTTTAAACTTCCACATCCTTGATACGTACACAACAAAAAAATGTACAGCGGATAACTATGTTAAAACGTTCTCATGAATTATAGTACCTTAATTTATTAAGTACTAGAGAGTTACCCGCGGCTTCGCGTGCATAGGATATCGGTTATCCTGCCGGATAAAAAATTGCCTATGTTACTCAGCGATAATGTAGCATTCTGAATGCATGAAAGAATTTTTGAAATCGGTCCCCGTAGTCTGAGTTTATTCATTACAAAAATACAAATCATTCCTCTTTATAATTGAGTGCAGAAGTTTAGATTAAAATAATCAGTGAATATAGAATTAGATCACTAAAGTTTAGACAAAGAACAAATAGCAGCCGGCGTGCATATGTCGTCAGTGTAATTAGGCGGGGTGACACCCCGGTAGCGGTGTCCCCAACAATTACGGTAGCACGCGAGTTAGCCGCTTCCGTTTCCGATCGAAACACACCGGTCCACGTACGGCTTCTTTATTTCAAATCGTGCTGACCAATACCTTTTATAGTAACGTGTCAATATTTGACTAGCGAGCTCGTCTTTTTACGGATTTTAGAGGTTGAATTTGAGTTCCTCAAATAATGGAAAATCTTGGCAATTTGATTGATTGACTACGCTAATACTGTTTGTTATTAAATTCATTAATTATATATGTTTATAATTGAGGGCTTCGGGAATACTAGACTGAATAATGTTAACGTCGGTTTGGAAATACGAGTATTACCTATTTGTGTAGGTTAATAAGCCACTACAGCTACTAACCGACGGCCGTCTCCCTAGGGAAATATCTTACCAGCAACACGCTTCGGACTGACCTACTGAAATAGCATTGCACAGTATTTTATTAGAAAACGTTATTATTGACTTTCAGTTCGACAATAGTTAAATCATATTATAAGAAATGGTAATCATCTTTCCGCGCTTCAAAAGGTTAGATGCGAACCCTATTATCGGTTAGTGGTTTTATCTTTGTTCCAAAAGGCAACGTCGGAGCTTGATCAAGATAAATTGTGTTCAAATATTTGCAGCAGCTTTTATAGCGGTTATACGAGCGAAACTCATGATTGATTGTAGGTGCAAAGTACTGTGTACTGTAATATTTCTTAGTTTGGCATTTGTATGATTTATAATCAAGTTAATTTTGGAGCTTGGTGGCAGAAAGTTCGAAAGTCAGATTACAAAAAGGGTATCTTAGATTTTTAAATTTTTGTGCGGTCATACAATTACGAAAGGTCATTTATCTTGATCGCATGTTTCAACTACGAGATTCTTTTCATAGAGAGTTATATCTGGGTCTCGAGTTCGTACTCGAGGGATAGTCACGTTAGGAGCAACTTGCATTTTTGTGTTTAATTCTGAAATTAAATTATCAGAAAGAAATCCGAAAATGAGCTGGTCGCAATCGCGGTTTCCTAACCGTTCCAACGTCAAAGCTACTTAGTTTAAGGTTATTCTCGTTGTTTGGAGCAGGGTCTCTGTCCGTTCCCATTTTGTGGCGGTATGTAGTAGGCGTGGCGCGTGCTAGCTTTCCTCGGAGCCCCACAAGTGCAAGGAGGGGAGCTCGAGCAGGTGTTGCACGCGCCGGCAGTCGTCACTCGTCCGCTCATTCCGCAACCGACCACCCTCGAGGGATGCTCGCTCCGACCGCTCCCTACATAGAACTGTCGATTGCGTCTTCCTTCATCGCGTTTCAATTTAATTAAATTAAGTGAACATTTATAAAATAGCGGTGTTGTGTTAGATATGAATATGAAGTGACCCTTGGTTGAAGAGCGCCAGTGTTGAGTAATGGTGTTTCGTAGTACGATGTGCGTTGCGGTGCGTCACTCGCATGTGTGGAGGGCGGGTGTTAGCGGGTTGTTTGTGCGTGATCGGGCGGCGACGGCCACGTGCGCGGGTCGATGTCGCCGCGCATGCGCCCCGCCCGCCCGGCGCCTGTCAAACGTCATCGACGGCGGTCTCCGACACTACACACTACACACCACACACGTCCCATGATGTTATCTAACATCGGTAATTGATCACGCATCGATTTCTTGTGCCACTATATAACACTCCGACTATGTCGCGACAGCTAACCGTAAACAATCGAATTAACTGTGTTATGTAATTTATTTTGAATCAGGGCGTTGGATTTAGATGTGGGTTGAAATAAGGTTACCTATTTTAATTAGGCTGTCGGTGAAATTAATTTGATGGTTAATAGCGAATGAGTCTATATCAAAAGGATTTTATAATCCGAATTATTGAAAGTGAAATATGTATATAAAAAAAAACGAAATTATATTCAAAATTAAGCAGCAACGGTTACGAAAACTATTAAAATAAATCAGTGACTGCTTTTAAAATTAAAATAATATAATAACATTACAAAATAAATGACTGACAAATATATAACAGAACTGTGTGGTACTTGCAGAAAACTGGTGCTCGTTTGAAGATATTCTCGAACCCGGCGCCGCAGAGCACGGAGCGCGTCGTGCAGCTGGTGGGCAAGGCGGAGGCCGTCGCCGCCGGCGTCAGGGAGGTGCTCGACCTCATCAGACAGGTGACGATATCAT